>CADEBD010000355.1:0-284874 GCA_902825455.1 Arctia plantaginis
TATTTGTAAAACTTTTCCCCTTCTGTTTTTTTTTAAAATTTGGACCAATTTTATTTTTTCGCGGTCTGAAAAATTTTTGTTTTTTTGGGTATTCCAGCCCGAATTTTTTCCCTCCATAAACGCCGGTAGACGAAAAAGCAGTGTCTTCTTGCAGGTTTAGATTCTGGGACCCATACATGCGTCCGTCCTTTTCCAAATTTGAGGTATGAAAAATTACGTTAGATTTCCCATCGCGCCCCCAATAAGAAAATTTAAATAGAAATTTTCTCCATATTTTTTTAACTAAAATCCCCCGTTTTATAAGAATTTTATGGGAATGAAGAAAAAAATAATATCTACTTTTCTCTGTAAAAAAAAGTTTTTTTTTAAAAGTAAATCGTTATAAATCTACGCATCTATTGCAAATATCTTTTTCTTTGTAAAACAAAAAAACGGCGAAAAAAGTATTTTATTTTTAAATTCAAATTTTTCCCTTTATATTTTGTAGTTTTTTTTCCAATTTATTTATTTCACTCTTTTTAAGCGCGTTTTCTCACAATATTCCCAGCATAAAAAATTCTTCACTTAGAGAATTGTAGATAAAAATTTAAAAGAATATATATTTTCTTTCCCTTATAATATATCAATACCCAAAAAACTGTATGTCCCTTCATAACATTTTTTTAAAGCTGGAATTTTTTGTATTATTTTTTGTATTTTTGTTTTTCTGTTTGTTTAAGTACTTGAAAAGAATAAACCTGAACACAAAGTATACCAACCGTAAAAAGCATGCTATGGAAAGGGGAGTTTTTTAATACAGGTTATTTTTTAAAGGAAGCTCCAATCACAATATTGTTTTACAAATTTTTGGGAACGAAAAAAAAACATTTGATTTGTATTTAGGGCCGGGCTTTCCGACACACCACCCCCGTGGGGGGGACGGCCTGAGGAGGTTTCCAAAAGTAAAAAAAAAAACGGGGTATTTGTAGAGTTGTAAATTGTTGGACATAGTTTTAATCGACTTTTCTTGGGAAGGCTCATTAACTGGTTTTTTTTCAGGCACCTTTGAATCTTTCTTTTGTTATTTACTTATATCATGTAAAAGGGTTTAAGCGCCATGCACACTATCAAAAAAGCAACTATCGGTTTTCTGTAAGTTGGATTTGTGCTGATACATTTTTTTTGCACAGAAATGCCCTATTTGCCTCAAAATGGGTTGCCCCATATTTATTTAATCGCCAAAATCGTAGTTTTGACGACACATAGCCCCTGGTATCCTTTAAAAACGTGCTAAATCCCCATATTTGTTTAAGGGGATAATAGGTAAAAACAAATTTATCCAAATTCTGCAAAAATTCTGAATATGGCTTCCAATTTACAGGTTTTTTCTATTGTAATGCCCAAAATGACGCGTATCCACTCTACAACTACATATTTTTAAATTTAATTCTAATTCAATGGTTTACTATTGTATGTCTGAAATTTACTTTTTGTTTAATTTTAACATTTTTTTTAAGGTAATTACATTCAAACCCAATTTATAATATTACCCAGTTCATTTTTTACTTATTCTCTAAGTTATTTTTTTCGCTACTTTTATAATTAAGGTTTGTCATGGCGTTAGTACCCCATTTTTTTTGCTAGTCACTTCGTAAATGTTTATATTAACATAAACAATAAAGGCCCTAGAATACTCCCCTGAGGTTTTCCCCAGAACTATTTGGGCGTTTTTTAATTCGGATCTAGAGGGTGTATTATATTTTTCCCAAAAATTTGGATTTTACACATGATTCCGTTTTTCTGGGGATTTTTGTTAGGGTTTTTTATTTGTAAAAAGCCAAACAAATTAAAGTAAAAAATTTTTCTTTTTTTTTTTAATTTGGGTTATAATTTTTTGAAAATAAAACAAAATTTTTTTCCCTTTTTTAACCCAAAAGGGGACAAATTTTTTTGCCCTTGGGGCCCACTAATTCCCTTTTTTTTAAAACCCAAACACCTGACCTATTTTCCCCTTTTTTCCCCGGGGCCCCTTTTACCTAAAGGTTTAGCTTTTTTTCAAAAGGGCCCCAAAATTTCCAAAAGGGGGCCTTTTCCCCCCCCCCCCCCCCCCCCCCCCCCCCCCCCCCCCCCCCCCCCCCCCCCCCAAAAAAAAAAAAAAAAAAAAAAAAAAAAAAAAAAAAAAAAAAAAAAAAAAAAAAAAAAAAAAAAAAAAAAAAAAAAAAAAAAAAAAAAGGGGAAACCCGTACTTTATCGGGGGAAACCACAAGGTTAAAAAAACAATTTATGATTTACAAATCGAAACCTTGGACATGTCAAAAAAATATTGTACATGTTTTTTTTTATTGAGATTTTTAGAAATTTAAAATTTCGTTAAAGTAAAACATCCCAAGGCAGTAGAGTGTTCTTTTCGGAAACCATGTGTTCAGGTGTAGAATGTTATTTTTTAAAAAAACCATAAAATTTTAAATTTGCATTCCCTTTTTCAAAAAATTTTTAAAACTATGGAATCAACATCATCTCACATCATATCTTTCAGCCTTTTTCGCAGCCCACTGCTGGCTAGGCCTCTCCCCTTTTGCACCCACTTAGATCGATTTTGGGCTTCTGCATCCAGCTCCTCCAGCCATCTGCGCAAATCGTCACCCCACCGGCTGTGGGCGCACATTACGTTTCCCGAGACGCGGTCTCCAAACCCAAAACCCTTTTTCCCCCAACGGTTGTGGGGTTTCGGGGGTAATGGGGCCACCCCCTCCCCCTTCAGCTTGCTGATCCGGTAGGCTATGTCGGTGATCTTGTTCTCTTCCGGATCCCTCTTTCTGATGCGATCCCTTAGAGAAACCCGGAGGATACCCCCTTCCATAGCACGTTGAGCGATTTGAACTTGTGGACCAGCCAAGTAAGTGTCCACGTTTCGCTCCGTATGTATGACGGGTGGGACGCATCATTAAAGATTTTCGTTTGGCATGGGGGGATCGACGATGAAAAGACTCGACGTCTTCCCAAACACTCCCCAAACCCAGACCGAATTCTTCTTTTCCCCCTCGTCCTCGAAGTTGTTTCTCCCCTAACTGAAATGCCCCTGGCCCGATACACAAAAATTTTAAAAACCCTTTTGGGAAAACGGACCGGGTCCCGCAATCGTTCCGGTAGAAACTGCCGTTGAACATGACCGGGTTTGGAAGTGTAGCAGTCACCCGATTTCTGTGGTCCTGCAACGCCCTTCCCCATGATGGGAAGTCGTTGCAAACGCAAGTGGAGATGTTTTCGCCATTGATATTGATGCCCCCCCTTTCCCCCAGTGCAGCTCTTTAAAACATGCCCCTCCCTTGCATTTTGAAAAATTTCGGGGAAAAAAACGTCCCCCCTTTGTCTCACCCCGATCAATGGACGGGCCTTGTTTGCTGTTTCAAACGGGGAGGGACATGGTGGGGCTTTGTAGAGACACTCACCACTTAGATGTATCGCCAATCTACTTGGCAAGTTGCAGGACTCCAGAACAGACCAGTTTCCGATCGAGTCAAAAGGCTTTCTCAATCCCCAAATTTTAAGACACAGGGGGATTTATTCTTCGGTCTTCTTTTAAAATTTGCCGCACTTTTGGGGTTGCCCTAGGGGTGCCAATCCCGCTCCCGAAAAAAGCTTGCCCCGGGTGGTTATATTCGTCGAGTTTGCGCAAGACGGTTCGTGTGACTCTCGAAAACACGTAGATGGGGCCCTTAGAAGGGATTGGGTCGATAGTTCTTAAACTGGTCTTGTCACCCTTTTTGAAAAAACAAGACGACCCACTCCCTACTCCACGCTTCGGAGTTTTTCCCTTTTTCAAACGGGACAAGGGGTTGAAGGCTTTCGGAGCCCCCCTTAGTACAGGTTTTACCCCCGGCCTTTAGCAGTCGGGTTTTAACGCCACCCTCAGGGGTTTTCCCCTTTTTTTAGTTGCCCAAAGACCCATCCGATTTCGTCAATGCTAACTTCTGGCGGGGTCTTGGGTGTAGTGACGTGTTAATGGGTCTAAAGTCCTCATTTTCGGGATTAGGTCGAGACATGCAAAGCTAAAAACCGGCCAAAAAATTTTCCATTAAAACGGACTGGGGGCTTCAAGCAAGACTTCTCCACTTTCTGGGTAACTTTGTCAGGTTTTTTCTTCCAAGAGATTGTAAAAAACCACTTTTGACCCCCGATTTGCTCGACGTTTTCAATTGAAAAAGTTTTGGGAGCACCGGGAAAGTCGTGTCGTACGATTTTGATCTTGGGTTTAGAGTCCTTTTTTTGCCGACAAAGTGACAGTGGGTTTTCACGTCCCCTTTCTTCATCAGCCCTAGGGTCCTTTCTGAAAGCTTCGACTTCCTGCCCTTACCGATTCACAAAATCCCTTTTACCTCCCCCTAGGTCCCAAAACCCAAATTTTCGAGGGGTTTGGGGGTTTCGTCGATTGTGGTTTCCCGGCAGCGAATGGTTTCCAGTTTTGACTGGGGAAATTTTGATCCTTTCATGGTTTGGGGGCAGAGTCGGTCGGGGGCCGGGGGTTTCTCAAACAGCCCGTTCCCCTTAAAGTTGATATTCAGAGACCCCGGACAAGTCGGTGATCACTACCGGTATTTTAAAACCCATTTATCACTGAGACGTCTCTGAATATGTGCTTTCTATCATCATGATGAAATCGATCTCATTTCTGGTCATAGCGTCGGGGCTTTGCCACGTCCACTTCCTTTGGGGCTGTTTCTTGAAGAAAGAGTTCATCAAAAAGAGCTCCTACCGTTCGAGGAAGTTGACCAGCATTTGCCCCCTATGATTCCTGCTTCCAAATCCATGGGATCCTACTACCGATTCGCCGCAATTCTGTACTTCCACTTTAGCGTTGAAGTCACCCATAACAACGTTGTAGTGGGTCTTAGTTGTGAAGTGGAGGGTCCTCGATATGTCATCGTACATATCCTCCACCTCGTCGTCCGAGTGTGCCGAGGTCGGTGCGTACACTTGCACAACCTTGAGGCTATACCCCTCGGTGAGCTTGATATTGAGGTACGCTACCCTGTTCGACACACTGGAAATTTCCACAACGTTGTCAGATAGGGACTTATTTACCAGAAACCCAACGCCACCTTGGGATTGTTGGTCTCCCTCGCGGAAGTACATTAGGTGGCCTGAATCGAGGGTTATAGTGTCCTCCCCCTCTCTTCGGACTTCACATAGCCCTAGGATATGCCACCTAATCTTCCCAAGTTCCACCGCCAGATGACCGATCGCAGGGCGTAGCTTGTCGCACCGGTAACGCTGCTGCCCGTCACAGGCCTGTTGTATTTAGCTACGCCTATTGGGATGGATATACCGCCATCGGTCGGTCGCCAGAGCCTCGTTCGTCATTCAGCAGGATGCACCGCGGGCAGGTGAGGTTGGCTTGGGGCGAAAGATGGTGGTTCGCCCCTCACATCCTTGGAATCAACGTAATGGGTCTATAATTATTCATGTCATTTGTATCGCCCTTCTTATGCAAAGGTTTGACAACCGATAGTTTTAGTCTAGCAGGTACGTGTCTCTGCATAAGTGACAAATTAATAATATAACATAAGGGAGCAGAAATTATTTTGGCGCATAATTTTAAGATGTCAGTTCTGATGTGGTCATAGCCTGTCGAATTAGTGTTATGTAAAGAGTTAATAGCTTTAAAAATGTTAAAATCATTTACAGGAGTCAAAAAAATGGTATCAAAATTATTATTAATTATATAGGGGTAGGTAGTTATATTCGAAACATTTAATTTTGGTACGGAGCTTATAACTGGGGATGTCAAGTTTATAACATAATTATTTAACTGCTGTGCTATTTGGTTCGGATTTGAATATTCCGTTCCATTCAGTTTTATTGACGCTAAAAGTTACAAGTGCGACATATCAAAAGTTGCGCCGTCGCGAGGCCTAAACAATAGTGAAAACCGCGTGACATTGAACCAGAATTGCGGACATTCGTAGAACAAAAACTTTATTTTTAGTGTTAAGTTTAGGTTTTAAAAAATGGGGGTGCGTGGTCCGGAACCTCCTTGTGGTGCACCCTGGGCAACGGAGACGGCAGCGCCTCTCTCCCTAGGTGGGGAGGCGCTGCTGCCTGCGGCCAATTCCGGCCGAGGTGGGAACGGCCCGTCAAGGGCTGTTCGGAGGGCCGCTTTCCGCGTGTCCCTCTGTTTGGCAGAGGGCATAGGGGAGAGCGGGCTGGGGGCGGACGGGTCCACTGCAGCTGGCTCTGTCCAGAGGTGGGGGACACTGGTCTGACGCAGACCACCGTCCGGCCATGTCGTAACCCTGACTGGCAACGGTCAGGAATGACGGCTCTTCGAGGGCTACGAGGAAGGCAAATTCTATAAAAAACCCTGGGGCGGCCGGACCCGGTCTGGTGCAGACCCCGTCCGGCCCAGCCGTAATCCTGAATGGACAGGACCGGTGGATCTTCGGATCCGCGAGGACGTAAACCTCTATAAAAAATGCTCTAAGCCCACGTTCTGACGCCTGGCAAGGGGCTGAGTCGCTGGAGGGAGTCCAGTGCCGAAGGCGTCCCCGTCGAAGGACGTTAAACTACTTTCATGACATGGGCCCAAAGATTATTAAATCTACCCAGGAGGGTACCAGACGCACTGCGTCTGGAGAATCCCTCCCGGAGCCAGACGGCTCCGGCAGCTCCCAAACGTACTCTGGGGGGAGCAACCTTTGTCTAACCTGCCCGTCGCCGAGCAGTAAATCCGGCACCCAAAAAAACGCGGAGGACGCAAAAAACCTGGAGGTAGTGTCGAACACCGACACTGCCTCGGAGAGGAGCGGAGCGAGTACCCCGATGGTCTCAGCTGCAGAGCAGCACCAGAAGGGTACTCCAAAGCGCAAAAGGCGCTCGCTTCGCCTGGGCCTGAAGAGGCAATTGGAGTCGGCCTCGAGCGATGAGGCCTCGGCTCCCAAAGTCGGCACAAGCCGCAGAGGCGCTCGCGGCGGAGGCCGACTCCCCACGGCCATGGTGGCCCGGAAGAAGGTGGCGGTCCAGCCCGCGGCGCTGGGAGGAGCCGAAGATGGGGGTCTCGGACGGAGAAGAGAGGAGGGGGTCGCGTCCGAGATGTCGACCACTGATGTGGGGAGCGGGGGTGGGGGTGCTGGCCTCGTTGAGCTGCGAGGCAAAACCGGCAACCCCGTCGACCGGATCGAGGAGGCAATCGGATTGCCTGCTCCAGACGTCCGGGGTAGCCAGGGGTCCCGAACAGGAGGCCCTGGTAGCGGTCGTGCGCTCCATCATCGAGGCGGGACGACTCCTCGTGGCCGAGAGCAAGGCCCACGCTAGGGAGAGAGCCCGCCTCGAGGCGGATCTCGCCAAGGCTCGTGCCCACGCTGGTGCCACACCAGTGTCTTCGGCACCTGTGGCGTTGTCCGCCCCTAAGGAGCCGGACTTAGTCCGACTCGTGGCGGAGATGGAGGAGCGAATTATGAGGCGCATCTCTGCAATAGAGAGCGCCCGTTGTCGCCCACCTCTGGCTCCGCCAAGAGCAACCTATGCGGCCGCTGCCAGGGCGGGCCTAACAGCCCAGCCAGCAGCTAGGGTGGCTGGGCCGTCATCAGCCCCCCCGCCCCAGAAGACCGGAAAGGGCAAAGGGAGGGGGAAGGCGGCCCCAACCCAAGCCCCAGTCTCGGCCCCGGCTGACACCGCACAGCGCTCGTTGGAGCGGGGCTGGACGGTGGCCGGGGACAACAAAAAGAGGCGGAAGGCCGCCAAAAAAGCGGCCAAGAAGGCGAGGAGGGACGCCGCCGCCGCCGCGAAGGGAGCGCCGAGGAAGCTCCGCGCCCCTCGCTCCTCGGCCGTCGTTATTACTTTGACGGCGGAGGCAGCGGAGAGGGGCGTGGGGTACGCCGAGGTCTTGACGAAAGTCAAGGCCAACGTGGACCTCAAAGCCCTCGAGATTCCGGGCGTCCGGTGTAAAAACACACGGACGGGAGCCCGGCTCCTCGAGGTAGCCGGCGCTACCAGTGGCCCCAAAGCCGATGCCCTAGCGGCTAAGCTGAGGGAGTCACTGGATGCAGCTGACGTCCGAGTGTCCAGGCCCACTAAATGCGCCGAAGTCCGCATCACGGGCCTGGACGACTCTGTCACGGCGGACGAGCTCAGACTCGCCGTGGCGGAGACGGGAAGCTGCCCTCTGGACAGCGTGAAGGCCGGAGCAATACGCTTCGGCCCCGGTGGACAGGGGGCAGCGGTTGTCAGCTGCCCCATCGCGGCGGCCCAGAAGGTCGCCGATGGACGGAGCCTCCTGGTCGGAGGTTTCCTGAGGGCGCAGGCACGGCTCCTGCAGGCCCGACCAGCAAGGTGCTTCAGGTGCCTGTCGGTGGGTCACGTAGGGGTGCACTGCACGGCGGAGGCCACCGTAGGTGACCGATGCTTCCGCTGTGGCCAGCCCGGTCACAAGGCGGGTGGCTGCAACGCTCCGCTGCGTTGCTTTAGGTGCGCAGCGGAGGGCAAGCCTGCCGACCACCGGGTTGGTGGTAAGGCCTGTGCCCTATCGCGACCGAAGCCGGGAGGCCGACCTTCCGCCTCCGAGCCGCTGATCCAGACGGAGAGTGCCGCTGGACAGCCGCAAAGTTCGCTGCGGGATGCGGGGATGGAAGTCCAGTGATGGACCCACATCTCCGCATCCTCCAGGTGAACGTAGGCCACGGTGCCGATGCTCAGGATCTTCTGCTCCAGAGCATGGCACAGTGGTCCATCAACATCGCCGCTATCGCCGAGCCATATGTCCATCGGTTTCTCGGGCCTGCCTGGGAGACCGACTTGGACGGCACGGCGGCCCTAGTGCACGGTACCGCAGCCGGCACTCCACCTCTTGCAGCAGTTGCAAGGGGACGGGGCTGTGTAGCGGCGATAGTTGGAGATATAGCGGTCGTGGCCGCTTATTTCACGCCGAACCGAAACCTAACTGAGTACGAGCAATGGCTCGCTCAGCTGGCCGTCGTCGTCGATGCCTGTCGCCCCCCCCCCGGTTCTTGTGCTGGGGGACTTCAACGCCTGGTCGCAGGCTTGGGGTTCCCTGCGCACGAACCCGAGGGGCAGGGCATTGGAGAACTGGGCTGAAAGATTCGGCCTAGTTCTCCTAAACCGGGGGGCCGTGGCCACGTTCGTGACGGCGAGGGGTAGTTCGATCGTGGACATCTCGTTCGCATGCCCCTCGCTAGCGCGTCGTGTCCAAGGCTGGCGCGTCGTTGTCGGGGAGGAGACAGGTTCGGATCACCGATATATTCGGTTTGACGTCTCCGCCCCTGCAGATGGCGCGCCGGTCAGACCGGCACCACCTGAACCACGTTGGGCGCTCAAGCGCTTAGATCGCGACCTCCTCCTGGAAGCCGCCATCGTACAGGCCTGGGCTCCTGCGCCGGACAGGCCTGTCGACGTCGATGCTGAGGCACAGTGGTTCCGGGAGGCCATGACCCGCGTCTGCGATGCGGCGATGCCTAGGGCTCAGCCAATACTGCAAGGCGCCAGGTCTACTGGTGGTCGCCGGAGATCGCACGGCTGCGTCAAGCCTGCGTGACCGCGCGCCGCCGGTGGTCCAGGTTCCGCAGGAGGCGTCGCCGCCCCGAAGATGCGGCAGCGAGAGAGGCGGAGCTGTTAGCGGGTTACAGGGTTGCCAAGAGGACCCTTCAGGCAGCGATAAAGCGGGCCAAGAGCGAGGCCCGCCGCGAGATGCTGGAGACACTGGAGCGGGATCCGTGGGGACGCCCCTACCGTATGGTTAGGGGCAAGATGCGCCCATGGGCCCCGCCGCTCACACGGTGTCTTCAGCCAGAGCTGCTTGAGAGGGTCGTTGGCTCCCTGTTCCCAACGCGAGTGGTGGAGCATACTCCGCCACAGATGGCTCCGCCTCCGGCGCTTGAGGCGCCTAACGTGGATGACGACGACGTGCCTGAGGTCACTGGGGTGGAACTAAGGGTGGCGGTGTTACGGCTTAAAGCCAAAAACACCGCCCCGGGACCCGATGGCATTCCTGGCCGAGCGTGGGTCCTGGCCTTAGTCGACGAGGCTCTCGAGCCCCGACTGCGAGGGTTCTTCAGCGCATGCCTCGAGCGGGGCCAGTTTCCGAAATTGTGGAGGACGGGGAAACTGGTCCTCATCCGAAAGGAGGGGCGCCCGGCGGACTCACCGTCCGCCTACCGGCCCATAGTGTTGCTTGACGAGGTGTGCAAGCTCTTTGAAAGAGTGATTGCAAGGCGCCTCGTCAAGCATCTCGTGATGGTTGGGCCGGATCTGGCGGACAACCAGTACGGTTTCCGTCAGGGGCGCTCCACCGTGGATGCGATCATGCGCGTGAAGGCTCTGGCGGAGGAAGCAGTCTCCCGGGGCGAAGTGGTGTTGGCGGTGTCCTTGGACATCGCCAACGCGTTCAACACTATGCCCTGGAGCTGCATCAGGGAGGCGCTCGTGTATCACGAAGTGCCTCTCTACCTCCGCCGCATAGTCGGGGCATATTTGTCGGAGAGAGCCGTCGTCTACCCCAGTAGGACCGGTCTCGGTAGGCGTGAAATGTCGTGCGGTGTCCCGCAGGGGTCGGTGTTAGGGCCACTCTTGTGGAACATCGGCTACGACTGGGTGCTTCGTGGTGCCTTCTTGGATGGTGTCGCCGTCGTGTGCTACGCGGACGACACACTCGTGACGGCGCGCGGCAAGACGCACCACGAGGCAACCCTGAGGGCCACGGCCGGGGTTGCCCAAGTCGTTGAGCGTATCCGGCGGCTGGGTCTCGAGGTGGCTCTGCACAAGTCCGAGGCCCTGTTCTTTCACGGGCTTCGGAGGAAGCCGCCTGAGGGATCTAGCCTCACGGTAGGAGGCACTCGCATCGGCATCGAGCCCTCGATCAGGTATCTGGGGCTCGTACTCGATGGCCGATGGGACTTCGGATATCATTTCCGAGGTCTGGTCCCCAAGTTGGTTGGGGCAGCGCGTGCGTTGGCGCGGCTGCTGCCCAACATGAAGGGACCCGATGACTCCTGCCGGAGACTCTACTCGGGGGTTGTGCGGTCCATGGCCCTTTACGGGTGCCCAGTATGGGCGGGGGCCCTGAAGGCCAGCAACGTCGCGATACTGCGGCGACCGCAGCGAATGCTGGCCATCAGGATCATAAGGGGGTACCGCACGATCTCCTTCGAGGCGGCGAGTCTCCTGGCCGGAACTCCACCGTGGGACCTGGAGGCGAGAGCCCTTGCAGCACTGTATCAGTGGCGCAAGGAGGCGCAGGAGTTGGGTCGATACCCCGAGATTCGAGAAATCGATGACCGGAAATCCCAACTCCGCCAGGTCATCATAGGGGAGTGGAGGGAACGACTCGGGCAACCGAGCGCCGGGCACGCCGTCATTGCGGCGGTAAGACCCGTTATGGAGGATTGGCTCGAGAGGCGTCACGGGACCCTCTCATACCGATTGACGCAGGTGATCACTGGGAAGGGATGTTTCGGAGATCACCTGTGTCTGATCCGCAAGGAGCCAACGCCTGAGTGCCACCACTGCGATGGCCAGACCGTGGACACGGCTCTCCACACGCTGGCAGAGTGCCCTGCGTGGGTTGAGCAGAGGCGAGACCTCGTGGCGGCCATCGGAGTGGGAGTTCTCTCGCTCGATAGCCTGATTGCGGCTATCGTGCGGAGCGAGAGTGCGTGGAACTCTGCCGTCTCCTTCTGCGAGCAAGTTATGCTCGCGAAGGAGACGGCGGAGCGGGACCGGGAGAGGTTTAGAACTCTCCCGGCCCGCCAGGCCCGGGCACGGGCCAGGCAGCGCAGGCGACTCAGGCGCCGGAGGTCGCAGAACGACCTCCGTCCTCCATAAGCGCAGGCCTGGGGGTGACAGGTGAGGCCATCTGTCACCCTAGCAGAAGCAGGCCGGGGTGGCGGCGAGCGCGTTGCGAAGCGCGCTCGCTTCCAGGGAGCACAGGGAACATGGGGTTCCCACACGGGGCGGGGGTCGTCTACTCGTCTGTAGATGACCCGAGGTATGTCGGGGCACCAGGGCCTTCCTTTCTAGGGTATACCTGGTTCCCCGGCTATTAGTACCCGGCGACGGCGTGCGGTTTTAGTCGGTTCGAGTCCGACATGCCACCGACAGGTGGTATCCGAGGGGATTTCCGCACGGAAAAAAAAAAAAAAAAAAAAAAAAAAAGGTTTTAAAAAGTGGAAAAGACGCATAACTTCGTAAAACGATCTGTGACCCCCGGTTTTGGAATTGTTGGAGGGTGCGGCTCGGGCAGGCCCATCATCCGAGGAAACTACAGCGATTTTCGAAAATCAAGTGACCGAGCGGTCCTTGATTTTGAGCTTTTTAGTGACAGTGACACATATAGATCGACGCGGAGTGAAGTGACGAACACGATAGTGTTTTGAGCCCCCTCTCGGATTTTTACGACGACTCCTGGAGAAGTTTTCACACTTTTTCCGGGGGCCGAATGAGAACCCCGTGGCCACGAGGTCCTGATCCCGGTCCCTAGGGAACAATTGTGTTGTGCAGTGCGTGCTGGACAAGAAGCACGATAAGGATTTATATGGATTAAAACTGTAAGTAAAGTGATTTATAAAATATAGACAAAAAAAACTGTTATTAAATAAATATTTTGAATGCTCCATAAAAGTGATTTTTTAGGGGTGAAGACCACCCCTAAGTTAAAACCCTTCTCTTCTTGCTTGACAGAGCATCAAAAGCACGATAGTTTGAAACCTCTCCCGTTAAAATCGGGCAATAAACGGAAAAGTTAGAGGATAAATTAACATCATAATTAACCTGCCGGGTTCCTCATATTGACCATTTTTATTAACAACATTTTGATTTTATTTTTATTTTATACACCCTATTTTATTTTATACACGACACAGACCCCCCTTTACAGGGTAATACACTTTACAATTTTCCAAATTTCCCCGACACACACACACACACTCAAAATGAGCCTACACCGAACACCCGCGACCTCCGGTACGGCCAGGAAGCCCATCACTCCTAGTCCTTCCACCACAACTGCAGCAGCGCAGGACGTTGCCAGGACGTTCATTAGGAGACCTAACATAACGCGAAGATCGCTCGAGAACATGGAGACGTACAAGAAGCGGCGAAGCAGCTACGCCGCAATCTCGACCGATCAGCTCCTCCAAGAGCTGATGAAGACCTTCAAGGTGAAGGTCCAAGATTACCCTCAAATGAGGAAGGACGTCTGATCGTTCTTGGAGGTGCAATCAGACAGGGGCCTAAAAGCTTTGTTCGAGCTCAGCAGTCGTATGCAGAGACTCGAAGCCGAAGGTCAAGCTGCAGGGGCGCCCTCAAGGACCATGCCGTCCGATGGGCATGAGGACGTCCTAAGAAAGCCGGGAGAGATGGAGGCGGCGCTGACCGAGCGGATAGGTGAAATGGAGCGTACCATCCAGACCGATCTGCAGGGACTCGACGTTAGTACCAACGACCGGTGCACCGACCTGCTCGGGCGGTTGATGCCAGAAGCACCGGGCTTAAGATCACTAAGGTCCGAAAAGCAAGGAACCAGACAATAATTTTGGGTTGTGACACAGCAGAAGAGTTAGTTAAAGTCCAAAAAACAATAAAAATAAAAATACAATTTAAAAAAATCGTTTGTCTGTAAAGTCGGTTTACTGACGATAGTTGAACGTGACAACGTCATAAGAAAATACTGATGGAATGGTTGCATTTTTCAAAAATGTATTATTGTATACGAGTAGCAGCTGTCCACGCGGACGCATCGGTCACTCAAGTAGGAGAGAGACATAGTCTTGGGTAGTACACGTGCGATGTACTGATAGGTACTAGTACTGGGTATTGTACTAAAAGTAATGTTTCCGAAAGGCAGCTGTTAATCGGACATTTTGCACTATTAGTACACAGTGTCAACTTCAAGCCAGTACTAAACTACCTATTGTTTACTCTGTCTACTGGTGTCTACGTTCGTTCGTTGTGCGACGTACTATTAATGCACCGCTTTATTGTTCCGTATTGGTAAACAGTGTGAGAGTAAAAGCGACAGCGATACAGGATTTACTACCATACGTTGGGTTGTAAAGTATGAAGGAAAATCAAATAGTATGCCTTAAAGTTTAATGTTAAGTTATCTAAAAATTCGTATTTAAAAGTCAAACTGTTAGGGTTAATAGGGTTTATGGGATACAGAAAAGGATAACACATTAAATTAATCAAGAACTGTGTAATTATTCCTATACCTACTAAAGAAAAGTAACTGCCAAACACAAAGCCATCTATATTAAAAAATAAAAATAAAAAGCGCGATCTGCCAAAATTCTATACTTAACACTTTTTTTTTAATTACTTGGTATTCCGTTTCATTATTGTTAATAAATCAGTACAAACGCTTCAGTTTTATACTTCTACTAAAACTGTACTAATAGTACTATTACGGTGTGCTAGTACGTTGTACGAATTGTACTAGTACGGTGCGAACCTGCAGATGTCCGGTTAAGCACAAGACTAGAGAGACAGATATCGAACGCTGCCGAACGCGGATGCCGATTGTGCCTCTTTGTCGCTCGTTCCGCGCTCTCGCTTGCACTTTACGCCTTAAATGGAACGCCTCAGAGCGAGGTAACGCCGCATGAGTCGGCGGCTCCATCGAATTATAAGACGTTGTCACGTTAAAAACACACAAAAAAACCAAAGACGAAACATATCATCCTTCAGGTGGGTCCCAGCGTATGGCAGAGGATGACGGAGGCTGGAGCCCTCTATCTAGACCTGCAAAGTCAGAGTCGAGGACCTGTCTCCGCTCATCCAATGCACTAGGTGCCTTGCTTTCGGACACGGTCGGAAATTTTGCACCGAGAGTGTGACAGATGCAGTCAATGGGGAGGGCCGCATTTGCGTGACAAATGCGCAGATCTCATTGCAGGCAACGGACCGCAGTGCTGCAACTGTTCACGCTCTGGGCTGTGGAAGACCGACCACAACGTATTCAGTGTTGACTACCCGGTGGGAAAAAAGTGGGACTACCTGGCCCGTGCAAACACAACCTACGCCTAACCCACACACAATAAATCATATAACACCTACACGCAGCCACAAAACACACAGGAACACAAACAAAAACGTACACAAACATGAAGCACACAAAAACATAAACACAAACAGATACACAGAAGGTATAATAAATATACACGATGGTATCAATACAGGAACACAAACACATACACGAACACCTCAAAGAAAAATCTGGTATGAAATAAATAAAAAAAAACAATTAGTAAAAGAATTGTCAATAAATCTATATAAAATATGAGTATATGTATGTTATTGCCTAAGTAAAAGCGTTAAATGAATATAAAGAAAAGTACATAACACGACAAGAACTCACCAAACCGCTAAATATAATTGCTAACACCTTAAAATTGTAAACAGAGGATAAGAATAACCAAATATAACAAAGTACTTACTGTTGAGTAAACAATAGACATAAGATAAGAACTAATAAAGAGTAAACGTAAGAATGCTAAAATAAGTAGTTAGACAAAGTATATATCGATGTAATATATAGATGTAAAATAGAATTCAGAAATGGTAATAGTAATGTTTAAAATAATAAGATAAATAAAGTATATACCGATGTAAAATATAAACGTAAATAGAATTAAGAAATAGCAATGTACAAACACTAGAAATGTAATAAAAAGTAAATAGTGAAAGTATAAATATAAAACAATAATAGAGTTAAGAAATAGTAAATGTAAGAACAGTAGAAATGTAATAACAAGTAAACAGTTGAAAGTTTAAATGTAAACAACAATAATGCAACTTAGGAAAACTTGTAACAAGCAAATAGTAGCGGAAATCCCATCCAAGGGATAGTGTGGATACCCATCATTAAATAGATTAGGCATGTAGTATAAGTTTAACAAGGTCCCGATGTGCTATGGCCAAAACCTCTTTTCTAAGGAGAGGCCTATGTCCAGCAATGGACTAGTATAGGCTGTTGATGTTGATGTGATGTGCTATGATTGGGGAAAAGCATTAAAAAAAAAAAAAGCCCTTAATCTCCCAGTATGGCCGGTCACCGCGGGAAAGAACATTTATCAAAACGAAAAATACCGTCTACATTTGCACCCTCAATGTAAGATCTTTATCTTCTGATCAAAAATATATTGAGCTTGATATAATAGGTTTGAGCGAAGTTCACCGCCTAGAAGAAAAGACAATCGAAGACAACGAATGCATCTTCTACTACATTGGCCAAACAAAAGGACTATATGGGGTAGGTTTTCTAGTAAAGAAGAAACACAAAGATAACATCATAAAATTCACTGGAATGTCTGAAAGAGTGTGCGTACTAAAAATCAAAATGGAAAACCTGTGTTTTGCAGTAATTCAAGCGCATGCCCCCACTGAAAACTCATCACAAGAAGAAATAGACAATTTTTACGAGGACTAAGCAAAAGCTCACGATTCCACATCTACTGAGTATGTATTTTCTATAGGCGATTTTAATGCTCAAATCGGAATTCCAGAAAAGTACGAACGTTCCGCTACAGGAGAGTATGGATACGGCATCAGAAGACTAATTCAAAACGCACAAGAGTACAACTTAAAAATTATAAATACAATGTTCAAACTAAAATCAAAAAACCGCTGGACGTGGATCTCTCCAGATAAAAACACAAGAAATGAAATTGATTATATCATGACCACGAAGCACCACATGATCTCTAAATATGAAGTACTACCATCTTTCTCTCTTGGATCGGACCACAGACTACTATAATGTGGAGGAGTACTACCAACAAATCATATAAAGTTGATGATAGTTAGTAAGTTAATAGGTATAATAATAATAACCATACAGTAAGCAAAAAGTTTTAGTTGTAGTTGTAGTTAATACGTGATAGTCAATTGTAGTTTTATAAGTTTGGTTGTTTGTTGTTTTGTTGTGCTAGCGTTAAGTTGTTTTTACAATATAGCCTACTTACCAAATCCAGTCCTTGGGTCATACATGACATGACAAGCAGCACATTAAAGATATCCAGTGGTAATTGCGGCTGTCGGCGTCAAATCAATCAATAATTCTGGTGGGCACTGAAAATCAGTACTGGGACGGACCATGTCCATCACAGTAAATGCTGAGGGTCCACCTATTCTGTGGGACACAGCGTACAACTCTCATCCGCACAAGCTATCTATGTGGTTAAGATTGAGAGGCCTGCTGGGTTACATGCAAAACATACTTTCTCTCTACCTAAATGTACCTAACCTAAAATAATAGTGATGACCACGTCAGCGCCACGTCATATATGACTAAATACTCATGACCACAGATAGCGTAGTATAGTGTTGCACGTACGTCAATAGTTATAAGCTTTAAAAAAAATGTAATATTATAATAAGTTCGCCGCTTCCTACTACGCCGAGTGTTGTGGGTTCAAACCCCACATGGGACGACACTTTGTGTGATCCACAAATTGTTGTTCCAAGTCTGGGTGTTATTTGTGTCCGTTTCATGTATGTTTGTAAAGTCCCCCGCGACACAGGATATTTTCCTAATGCGGGAGTTGTCTTTTTTATAAAAAGAATAAAAAGAAAAAAAAAAGTTGTATTAAGTTAGTAATTTATATTAAGTTGTATGCTGTGTTTTCTTACAGAATAAAGTTTATTTTATTTATTTATATAAGAACAAAATCCTATCCGCTAAAGCGCTAGAATTCATGAAAGAAAGAAGCGAACTACAAAATAAGCCCAAACTAAGCATAGCTGACAAAGAACAAGAAACTAAAAACTTTGTATAAACTTACCAATAAAGAAATAAAAAAGTGCTACTACAGAACAACCACTATACAAAGACACCTCAATAATCCTAGATCTGCCAAAAAAGCTTATAAAAAACTAAATCAAGCAAAAACATGGGTTCCTAATCTATACAGACAATCAGACGCACAAAATCAAAACATTGTTTCCTATAGCTACACAGATACCTCTCCAACAAACCAGTTTATAGAAAATAAAGTATTGAAACAAATAATGAGACTTAAGCCAGAGAAAAGCCCAGGACCGGATAGAATCGCCAACGAATAGATCAAGGTTGCGAAGACAAGACAAGGTTGCTAACACCAATCACTGTCCTATGGAATAAAATACTTGGATGGCATCGGAAATTATATTACCATATAAAAAAGGTGACGCAGCTGATACAGGCAACTACCGTCCTATAAGCCTAATGCCTCGTTTTTATGAACTTTTTACCTCCTGTCTACTTGAAAGGATAAGTCATCGATGCTCACCAACCGATCGAACAAGCCGGTTTCAGAAGCGGTTTCAGCACGATGGATCATATCCAAGTGGTTGACCAGGTGATAGAAAAATATTTAGAATTTAATAAACCCCTGTATTTGATCGACTACACAAAAGCTTTTGATTCAATTTCACACGAGAGCATCTGGGAATCGCTGAAAGCACTAAACACAAATGAAAAGTATGTCAATATCCTAAAACATATTTACTCTAACAGCACAAGTAGAGTCAAACTGGATAGAGTAGGCGAAGTAATCAACATAAAGAGAGGTGGCCGGCAAGGAGACCCGATCTCGCCAAAATTATTCATAGCCGTCTTCCAACACGTAATGGGAGAGCTGCCATGGTCCAATCAAGGTATTAATATAAATGGGATTTTTTTAAGTCATCTCAGATTTGCCGATGACATAATTTTATTTTCGGAAACCCCTCACCAATTAAACAAAATGGTAAATGAATTAAACCAGGCTAGTATAAAAACTGGTTTGGAAATGAATCTGGAAAAAACTAAAATTATGTCTAACCGCAGTGCAACGTCCATATCAACAAATAACACACCTCTCGAGTTTGTCAACCACTACATATACTTAGGAAAACAAATCTCCTTTAGTACGGAAGGAAACACTGAAGAACTTAACCGAAGAGTGGCGATCACCTGGAACAAGTTCTGGCATCATAAGGAAATACTAAAATCGCAACTTTCGCTACCAACCAAGAAAGTAGTCATGGATACAGGACTTCTACCGTGCCTCACCTATGGATGCTAAACTTGGACCTTCGATCTCAAAACCAGGAACCAGGAATGGAAGTGGGCGGGACACGTGACTGTTATAAGGACGATAGATGGGCTCTACGGTCAGTAAAGTGGTCGGGGCCAAAAGGCACCAGATCAAGAGGTCGACCCAAAGAAAATGGACGGGCTCGGTATGTACTGACACTGCCACCGAGCAGGCATTGGAAGATTTTGTCTTCCCGCCGCCGTCGGCAAATCGTAATCCCGAAAAGAGTCTCGTAGTTACATCTCGCGATTCCGATCGGGGATGAGGGTCTTGGCTTAGCCGCCCGGACTGTGAGGAAGGAAACCTCTATAAAAAATTACTCCGAATCCCGTGTTCTGGTGCGTTGCTAGGGGATGCATGGCTGATGGATAGTTCAGTCACAAGCGCACTCCTAGCCGAGGCACCTGCGGACCCCTTGGTTGTGCATAAATTTACGCTTGCCCGGGTACTAGGGGATCTCTGCCCGGGTTGACTTTTATTTCTCCCCTACTCGGGTCTAATTATGGAAACTTTAAATATAAAGAATAAAAAGCAATAAAAGGAGAGGAAGAACAAAAAAAAACGTCCAACGACGAGGAGTTTTTGCCTGAGACGCCTATCGCCGAACGACTTCCAGAAATCAATCTGGCTTCTGGGAGCCTAAGAAGATCGGAACATTTGAGTTCCAGGTCCACTATTCCGTCGGACAGTAACTCCAGTACGACGACGGACAGGCTGGAGCAGATAGACGTGGAGTTCCGCAATAGCCGGAAACGCGGACGCTGCATCTACGAAGATGTTGATACGTCCCGGGAGATGCTGCCTCCCAAAATGGCTAGTGGCCGCAGAAGAAAGTTCTGGGCTACGCCGGTGGGCGTCTCATCGGTCTTGTGAACGTTAGGATCACAGTCCTGGCGGCAAGACCGATGAGGTGTTATAAATACCTAGCGACGGGACACACACGCGTCAAGTGTAAAAGTTGTTTTGACTGCAGCGGACCTTATTTCCGTTGTGGTCGACCAGTGACCAGACCAGTGACCAGTGAGGCAGTGAGGGGCGGCAGAATGCTCTGCCGCCCCTCACTGCCCAGCGTGTGCGGCGGATAATAAGCCCGCCAATCACCATATGGGGCAGGGAGGCTGCAAGCCTCCCCGCGATTCTCGGCAGGCGTCGGGGGCTAGCCAGTCGGCCCAGGCTGCCCACGACGTCGTTCGTGCTTCGTCGTCGTCGCCCACGGAGGAGGTTGTAGAGACGACTCAGTAATGGACCAAGTCTCCAACCTCTGATTTTAACCAGGATCTCTCCCTGCAAACCATGGCGCAGTGGTCGATCGGAGTGGCCGTAGCCGCGGAGCCCTATTATGTTAACCCCCGTCCAAACTGGTTGGGTGACCGGGACGGCACCGTGGCAGTCGTCGGCTCTACGGCGACTCATTCAACGCCCTTGTTGTTGAGAGATAAGGGCACTGGATGTGTTGCTGCCGAGTGGGGGGGGGGGGGGGGGATCACCATATATGGTGTTTACTTTTCCCCCAACCGGTGTTTGAGCGACTTCGAGGTTTTCCTCAACAAGTTGGAGGGCACGTCCTTGTGCTGTTGGACTTCAACGCAAAATCCATTGCTTGGGGTTCCCCCAGGACGGACGCAAGGGGCGAGGCCGTAGAAGAGTGGGCGGCCTCAGTGGGCCTCTGTCTTTCAAACAGAGACTCCACCAACACGTGCGTGCGACAGCAGGGGGGGTTGATAGTGGACCTTTCTTTCGCTAAGCCTGCCCTCGCCGCACGAGTAAGGAAACTGGCGTGTCCTGGAAGAAGTTGAGACGCTCTCGGATCACCTGTATATCCGATTTGAGCTCTTCCGGACCCAGGACTCCAGTAGGGGTCACGTGGCGCGGCGTTCTCCACGTTCAGATTGTTTATTGTTTATTTGCATAACACATATGGTTCTATGCTGCCTAAATCCTTTTTGTTCCTTACACAGTATGTTATTTTTTTTCAATATATTTATGTATTTCATTGGAGATATATCTTTCAATCGATCGATAGTCCGTGTGGTGACGGATTAAGAATACAAATTGTCACCACCCCAATTCATCCCGTGGGTGTCGTAAGAGCCGACTAAGGGAGCAAACTAAGCAGAAGAACAGCACTGCAAAGAGAAGGAAAACTTGAAACAAACCCTATACCAACCCGTCTGGCCAGCGTGGTATAGTAGGCCAAAACCTCCTTTCTAAGGAGAGGCCTATGTCCAGCAGTGGACTAGTATAGGCTGTTGATGTGTGATGTGTGATATCTTTCAAAAACCTTTGAGATAACCGGTATGAGAGAAATAGGTCTATAATTTTCCATCAACTCCTTATTCTCCTTTTTAAATAAGGGTTTAATTATAGATATTTTCAAAGCATCGGGATAAATACCCGTACTGATACTAAGATTTATTATGTAACTTAGGTGACCGCTTATCTCAGTTGACGCTAATTTCAATATGCTAGTGGCTATCCCATCATAACCCACACTACTTGTGTTTCTTAGAGACATTATTATCTTATGTATATCGTATGGTATACTGGGTGCCATCAACATTGATTTCTGTTTTGTGGAAGACGTACATGCCGATGGTTTATATTTAGCATTTATTTTCGGTTGAATTTTGTCTACAAAGAAGTTATTAAAAGCGTTAGCGATATCTAAGGGCTTGCATATAATTTGATTCCCAAATTTAAGTTTTTCTATTTGTTGCTTGGGAATATTGTAATTAGTTTGGTTTATTATGTGCCATGTGGCCCTTGATTTATTTTTTGATTGTTGTATTTTATAGTCATTCTATATTTTTTGTGTCAATTTAATAATTTTATTGTATAATTTAGAATACTTAACAAATGTATTTTTATTATCACTGTTAGGTTTCAGTCTATATTGCCATAAAAGTTTTCTCTTTTTCTTACTGCAAAGTTTTACTCCACGCGACAGCCATTTAGGTTTATTTAATATATTAACTTTTAATTCTCTCAAAGGAAAGAATAATTCATAAATCATAGAATAATTTAAGTGTGTTTACAAATTCATTATAAGCCAAATTTGGATCATCCATAAGATATATTTCCGCGAATGTAAGATTTTTAGACTATTTTTGAATTTTTCTTTATTCTTAATACTGTAATCCCTTCTGGTGATATACCAGTATTTAGTATTACCTACATTGGGTAATGGAAACGTTCTCCGAGGTTGTCTGTTGCGCATCTAAACGGGAACCTACTAGAGGAGGCAGCCATTATTCAGTCTTGGCTGTCTCCGCAGGCTCCGACTGAGGAGTTCGACATGGGGGCTGGTCGCTTTCATGATGGGATTACGCAGATCTGCGATGCGGCCATGCCCCGCATGCGAGTTTGTTGGCCTCCAAGGAAGGAGGTCTACTGATGGTCACACGAGTTGGCGGATCTCCGTGCAGCCTGTACTCGTGCCCGGAGGTCCTACTAGGACCTAGGACTACTACTACTAGGACCTAGGACCTGCTTCATGAGGAGTACCGAGAGGTGCGGAAAACTCTGAAGCTGGCCATTAGCCGCACCAAAGATGAAGTATCTGGGCTCGAAGAAGTTTGTTAGGCTCTTCTAATTGAGTCTCGTATTTTTCATGAGTTTCGGAATCCCAAATTCGACCCAATATTCTTGTAAGGAATGGGTCCCAGGAAGAAATATCTATGTTTTGGTTTTTCAACGCTTCAAGATTCTCGTTTACTGCGTCATACAAGGTTCTCAGGTTAAACGCATCGCCCTTTAAAATGAATTCCAAGAATCATAGTTACCATTAAATGTTGGAATGTTTATTTTCGGAATTTTTACTGTTGAGCCATGTGTGGTATATGTCGACTGTATTTTCTCACATAATTCGTCGATGTCGAGTACGTCATTATGATGTCGTACTCTGCTCTTATCGTGTCAAACATTTTGTCTTGGAAGTAATAATGCTCGATAGCGCCCTCTTCCTCGAACTGGGTTTCTTCCATCTTTTGCCATTGTTTTTGTAACGTTTCAAGTAACGTAGTGTAATGCGACATAGGTTTGTCTTGCCCCAACGACTGCGTTACTTTTTGAAGGTTTTGTCTTATGTAATTGACGCGATACATCTGTAACTGCTACTTCCGGTTCGTACCACTGTTGAAGTCCTTTCTTTTCATACTTCTCTAGGTACTCCATAGCTTCGGTGTAGAGGTCTCTTATGCCACCAAAATAGTCGGTAATGATATACCGATGGTTGCTCAACAGTTCTTGGTTTTCAAGGCGGGTGTGGTTGTTGGAGGCTTCAGTGAATATTTCTGTAAGTCGGGCTCGTCTTTTAGAAATGTACTTCAACGTTTTTCTGGACGCCGAGTCTTTCTTTGTATTGGTGAAGATTTGGTTGATGTTTTTGTAGTAAGCTTCTTGGCTTCTTATGAGTTCGTTAATTTCTTGAATCTCCATAGTCTTGATGCCCCTATCCTATCTTATCCTAACCAACCAACCGGGGCGACCCGCTCGTGGGAGACCAATAACTGATTCGCTACCGCACGGCAGCAACTAAGTGAGTCAGTGCTTTAACGTACAACAAAACTAGCGCTTGTTCTATACACTAGCCCGCAATACGTCAAAGTGTCAGTCAGTTAACCTACGGAACAAGGGGACCGCGATTCAACACAGCTTGAAAGACTGAAGGTCTTTTCAAGGGTCGCTGAATATAATTACTTCGCTCAAAGGACCAAATGTACGGGTGCGGACGGGCAACCTTGGTACACCAATCAGCATTCGTACGTGTAACACCGAAAGCCTAAAAAAATCTAAAATACAACCTAAGTACGTGTATCGAGCGGGCATCGTAGTGAACCGAGCAATACTCGTACGTAACCTACGCCTAAGTACCTAAATCCCTAGATTCCCTAGCCCTATCAATATTTGACCTTGCTGTGAGGATATATATACAGATAGTGCGGGAAGTCTGTTACCTGGAGACCTAGGGTAACAGACGGAGACGTGAAGGGAGCGGAGTTTAGGAGATGATTTTCTCACTGCCGCAAGCTCACAACACCGATCTAATGACGGCTGAAGGTGTCTTGAGCACAGGACAGGGTAATGAGTCAAATTCGGATTAGACAAAATGACTAATTTATTTACATCGAGTACATTTTATATACTAATTTTACTCTAAGTACACACGGATGGCTATTTGCTTGTGTGCCATCCGTGTGTAGTGTTGATGCAGCTGCCTTCATCTCGGTCATGCCGAAATATTGACAGTGCGTCGACTTTACGCCGCACCACGTGTAACATAGATGCTGATGCTGGGTGATGCAATTATGTTCATGATTGAACAGTTTGTGTACGCTTTGACTTGTTGTATACGTGTTTGACACGATATATAATACGCTTCACAGATAGTTTTATCATTTTTTTCAACCGCAATGTGGTACACCGCAACCTTTAAAAGCCTGACAGGGTACAGCTGGTTTAAAAGAAAAATAATAAAAAAAAAGAAATATATAAAATGTCACACTACCTTAGGTTTTGATCATCCTAATCCAAAAATTGGCGTAGAGGCGTGATCACCGGTGCTTCGATGAGTTCGATATCCTCCGCCATTTCTACATGGCGTGGTTGACACGGCTGCAATAACAAACTTTGATTTTTGTTTAAAAGGTGCAGTGCTTACCAAATGTCCAGGGGCTTAGGCGTGAAAAGCCTGTCGTGGGAGAGTCATGCTTTGTCACAAACTTCGACCGGGGTGATTACACAGAAAACCGATGTTAAGCAATTCTTTCGTTGTGTTTCACTGAGTGAGTGAGGTTACCGGAGCCCAAATCTTCCCCTCCCGGTGACTCGAACGGGAGGAACTCCAAGGGCGGCAACGCACTTGTGACTATTGAGTTGCAGGTGTCCATGGGCGGCGGTAATTGCTTACCATCAGGTGACCCGTCTGCCAGTTTGCCCCCTTATAGCATAAAAAAAAAAGAAAACCTAACAAACAGACAAACTGATAGTTACTTACGCATTTACAATATTAGTATGGAGAATGCATAAATACTCACGTGGATTCGTCCGGAGGCGGTTCGCTGCGGAAGCAGCTCCTCGTCCGCCACTACGAGGGACCCCTCTGGTGTCCTCTGGACTGTTAGGTCCCTGATTATGCCACTGGGGCCTGCGTCCGAAAAATTCCCAGAACATTATTAATAAAAACAATTTAAATAACTGTCATATTTTATTTATTTATTTACGACTTTATGCACTTGCGTACATCGGCGGATTTAATGCCCTGGAAATTCTCTAATACACAACCTTTAGGTGGTGTAGACTATTTTTGTAGAGAATTGAACGCTCTACAAAAAAAGTCTGACATCATTCAAGTAAAAGTTGAATTCATTTTTTAAACATAATTATTTGCCAATTTTCAAGTTGCACTGTGCCATCTCTTACCTATTGCCTATGTTTACAGCTAAGTATAATAAATCGTTTAACACCGATGTAAACAATTCTGACATGGCCCGAAAGCGTGATTCATAAACTTAAAAAAATATCACTTCAACCCATAGGCCCTTCTAACCAAGCCGCAAAAATTAACTACCTGAACTCGAGTCGACGAGCGACTTTGTACGGCGAGGGGCCTAACACTTAAGCGGAACACACTTTAAGTATGAAAGTGCTCATATAACGAGTCCGGAGTTGTTACCAAAAGCATAATAATATGTATTTTACTTGTTTGCCACTATAGTATTTAAAACATTCACGTTAACCTTCCGGAAAAAGATGTACATTTTGCAATTCTGATTAATAAATAGAAACTTATTATTACCTAACAGTATTTGTATGCTCAGTACGTTTGTTTGCGAGTGTACATTTCACTATCGAATAATTACATTGTTTTTAGTAACAAATAACTATCTAATATTTACATTTATTTGCACTCGTCTCTCTCACTTGTATAATTATATATATATATATATATATATATATATATATATATATATATATATATATATATATATATATATATATATATATAATATAAACAACAACATAAGAAAAGTAATATATAAACAACATCTTTGTTACAGTAATGACGACTACCTATATGCATACATCATGTCGGCCATCTTGATGTGTGTATGTGTGCGTGAGATATGCGCTGACCGAACAAAAAATTGAATTTTTACTCAATAACAACATTTTCAGTCAATAACATTTTCAATAAAACTGTAATAATACATCAACGAAAATGTAAGAGTAAATGTATAAAATCCTTCAAAATAATAGTGCATTGCAACGGTCATTTTGCACCATAACTTTTTGACGAAAGATTATTCAAATTTGGACACGATTGATATACAAAGCTGCACAACAAAAACGACACTCTCTTGCCGGCGTTCAAACTTGTAATGGCCGCCAGAATGGTTCTTTACGTTTTACGTTCACTCACTATGTCAAATTTTCTAGAGGCTGTATTTGAAGGGGATCAGTAACAAATAAAAACAGACTTTATTTAGCAACAGATTAATATCAAAATTAAATAAAAACCGACGCGAAAACAAAATTAAATAAAAACCGACGAGAAAAAACATTTTATCGTGAAAAAGCGTGAGGTGCTAGATCTCAATTGCTGTAAAACCCCGCACCCGACAACACAACGGTGAGAGCACTGATCAGTGCTCTCGGCACACAAGCGGTTAAATCCGTTTGTAGTTTTTTGGTGGTTTCGAGACAGTTATGCCCGCTAGTCAAATCGTCGACATAGATAGATTTCTAATATTATAACTTTACTTTTACCCATATCTGTCAGTAAAATGTTTTACAGCAATTGAGATCTAGCACCTCACGCTTTTTTACGATACAATGATTTTTCTCTTTGAACTTCTTGGAAAGGCGAAGTAGGAAAGTTTTAATCTAACAACAATACATTTCATTTTCCATTCAGAGCAATCTCTCAAGGCGCTAAAAGTGTTTGACTCCATTTCACTGATATGGAGTGAAAGATTTAGTACTTACTAAATAATTTTAGACACGCTAGTTTTAGGTACATTCAATTTGAATGCGTGCGTAAACTGTTTGCAATTAAAAATCTAGTAGTACTAATCTCGTTAATCTCAAAAGTTACGGAAATTGCCTTAAATATAAAAATTACTTACATGTTACGCGAGGGTGTCAAAAGTTACGAAGAATGTAAGAATTGTAACCTTCTAGCAACACTGTGACTTGACAACGTTAATTTGACTTTAATAAGAAAGATCACCATAGACTAAAGTATAGATTTTTTCGAAGTACATTGTAGAATGAGCGATTAACTCATTCGTGTCAACTTGGCTAGCAGGTTAGCGTTTTCTAAAATCACTAACGTCGAACAGTTAGCGATTGTAGAAAGATATTCGATCCGAAAAATTTTGACTTGGCTAGGCCCGCAGGGAGTCTCTCTGTGTTCTGCAGAAGAAATGTGTACTTTTTACCGCACAAAGTGAAGGGCAGGGATGTTCTTCTTGATTTATTTATGAAGCGAGCGAGGTAAGTATGGGATACACTTCACTCGGCCACTGATATCAACGTTTACCACTGTTTACCACTGGTTTTCACTAGTTTTCACCGTTTATCACTGCTTTTACAAAATGGGATTTGATGGATTACGGACAAGTACTGGGACTGCTTTTTTGCAATCCTTCAGTGCTGCCACCAATGTTACGCGAGCCTCGGCGAAGGGAGTTAAAAAAATAAGGATTTAGTAATGTGACACTAGATTTAATAGATATTATATCGACACAAACAAGATCACAAGTTGTGTCAAAAAACAATAGCAGAAACATATTTACCTAAAACTCAAGCGTTTAAAAAATTGACTCACAGTAAACTTAATAAATATTTTTTCTATGATTTATCATTACACCACCATGTGTTGTGTAAGTCATGTCTTTAAACAATTAGTTTCCTTTGTTACGAGTGCACTTACGGCTCATTTTGAGATGTCGCCTACGATAGCTAGTGCAACATTAGCACGTGTATTGAAATGGTTACAGTCAACAATTAGAGGAGGCTTACCAGGTAATCCTGGAAGCGGAAGCCTCGATGGAGGACGAGACGGTCAGGGCGAAGTTCGCTCGTTACCACCTGGATTACAAAGAGGCTTTTGAACTCGCGGATACGTTTAGGGCAGCGTATACGCAAATGAATAGTACTTCTGGCGTGGCCCAGACGGGGGGGCCCACGTCGGAACCGGGATTGGTCGCCCGGCTCCCGTCTCTCAATCTTCCCCATTTTTGGGAGGATATAAGCAGTGGATGGGGTTCATTCATTTATTTGATAGCTTGGTGCATGCACGCTCGGACTTAAGCGCAGCTCAGAAAATGGGCTATCTGAGAACAGCCTTATCCGGAGAGGCTCATGATTTGGTGGCACATTTGGACGTCACTAACGATAGTTACGAGACGGCTCGAACACTGCTAACGAAACGGTATCAAAATATGCACCGATTAGGTGACGGTCACGTAAGTCGTATACTGAGCTTACCAAAGGTGACTCGGGTCACCGACCTTCGGGCTCAGCTACTGAACCCACTTACAGTAGCATATAATGCGTTAGGGAAGCTCGGGTTCCCGATAAAGGAATGGTCATTTTTACTGCTTCACATAACGCTCGGTAAGCTGCCGGCTGAGCTAAAGCTCAGCTTTGAACACCAGTTCAGAGGGAAGTTACCAAAGGATGTGCCCCTCTTTACGGACCTACTCCACTTTCTGGAAGAGGAGTCTAGGATGGTGGACAATGTGGAAGGGCCGGATGCCCCCCCACTTGAGTAGATCGGATAGATATATCGACCACCGCTGAAAGGGAGGGGCTGGTAAGATATTAGTTGCGAGCTCGGGCTCCACCTAAGGGAGTTGCGATGGCAGCGAGCCTAATTTTGATGATATTGCATAGGAATGCAATACAATATTGCTGACTTGCAATAATAGCAAAATGACGTAAATTTAACATTGCAGATCAGCAATAAATACACTATAAATACCAATCCTTTTCTTAAATTAGTCAGTTATTATTCTCTAGTGCTGATATAATTTGTGGTCTCTGACTACTCCCCAACCTTGGTTGGTTTTCAGCAAGGAATTCTAGAGC
This sequence comes from Arctia plantaginis, assembly GCA_902825455.1. NCBI lineage: Eukaryota > Metazoa > Arthropoda > Insecta > Lepidoptera > Erebidae > Arctia > Arctia plantaginis. The sequence goes on from CADEBD010000355.1 coordinate 29,139, forward strand.
AATAATATACTCCAGGTCTATTCTGCCCTTCGCTGGGGCCAATAAAAACGCGTGTAATCCGCGTGTAAAAGCGTGTTAAGTGTTGTTATATAAGTTTGTGTCTATATTAAGTTGCCAAAAGTTGTGTAGAGTTATAAAATAAATAATTGTGATAGTCAGTGGTGGTTTTTTTTTAAAGTGCCGGACTGTCCAATCTAACATTTGGTGTCAGAAGAAAGGGGATTTTTGAAGTCCCTCTGGTCGCCTACTCCTAACGACGACCTGCTCGAAACACAACCTGGCCTTAACCAGTTCCTGAACTAAGTTGGCCACCTGCTGTCTCCGCCGTCTCTCTGACGCTCCCTGAGGCCGCCGCCGACTCCGGACATCGCAGACAACGTGTCATCGAACTCCACTGTGCCCGAGGGGTCATTGCCCGGCACCGAGTTCATAATCACACGAGTACAAGACCACGACACACTTTACACCGACCCGTACCTATTGCAAAATCTGCAACGCTGCACATTGCATCACGGCTGTGTCGCCGCTCCGATTTCAGCTGCATCCATGACATCGTTCTACATACTGCCAATATTGTGAGTGTTTGCTCGTTTATATTAATTTATTTTTTGTCACTGATATATTTTTGCTAATTTCAGTCTTAATTTTTGCTCCCTTTTTATATAAAAATGGTTAACGAAAGTGGTAAACTTGAAAAGAAAAACGCTCAGTCGTGTACAAGTATACAAAGCGTAGGATCAGAGGAATTACATTTTTCAATTTTGACTAAGTTTATAAAACCTTTCGATGGTGATAGAAAATAGGTTAACAGCCTTTCTTAGAAACTGCGAAAACGCGTTAAACTTGGCCACCGCATCGCAACATAACATCCTCTTTCAATATATAATTTCACAATTAGAAGGTAAAGCAGAGTCCGCCTGCTCTCTAAAAATTTTTGAAAATTGGTCTGAGTTGAAACAGTTTTTAAAATCAACTTTCGGGGAAACCAAGCATAGAGATCATTTATTATTAGACTTACAAAATTGTAAACAAAAGTCTAATGAAACGGTTACACAATATAGCCTACGATTAGAGACATATTTAACGCGATTACAAACTGACATCACGCATGCTACTAGGGATCCTAGTGAATTAAAGGGCCGAATCGCCAGCACAGAAGACTTAGCACTGCATACGTTTTTGATGGGCTTACCGAGTCATATCTCTAACGTTTTAAGATGTCGCAACTCTGCAACTTTACACGAGGCTATAAACTTGGCTATTCAGGAGGAAAAACTACAAAATTATATTCAGTCTACTAAACCAATTGAAAATAAACCTAGGTGTAAAATATGCGGTAAAATTGGTCATTCGGATAGAAATTGTTTCAACAATCGACAACGTCCTGTACATACTCTTAGTAACCAACCTCAAATATCCTACCAATCACAACCCTCTTCCTCTTTTAATGCGCAAAATAATACCAATTTATTCTGTAAATATTGTAAAAATCCCGGTCACGACATAACGCAATGTCAAAAGCGCCAATATAATAATTCCCGTAACAATTATTCAACTAACAAGCCACAAAGGCAAGTTAACAATATTGTCGAACTAGCTCACTCTGAAATTCCAGATTTTAACTGTAATTCATTAGAGTCAAACACGTATGATCATTTAAACTGAATAAGATTCCGGTCCCGCGTCGTACGGAATCATCAATACAAACCGACGCTGACACCTCTAATATCCCCTTAACTATATCTAATAAAACTTTTATGTTAAGTAATACTCGTAATAAGAACCATATTAATTTGACTAAATCTAATATCCTTACTAAATCCTTTACATCTCAACCCCAGCAGTTGAGTCATAATACTAATCTTACTATTTCTACATCTCGCGTTAATAAGCCGAGTCCTACTATTTCTACTAAATCATTTACATCTCAACCTCAGTGGTCGATTCATAACGTTAATGGTACCAATTCTACTATTTATACATCTCCAGCTAGTAAGCGGAGTCCTACTATATCTCTAACATCTCATCCGAAGCAGTCGAGTCATAATAATAATATTAAGTCTACTATTTCTACATCTCGGGAAAAACCGAGTCTTACTATTTCTCCTATGTCTAATACATCTCAACCACAGAAGTTGAGTCTCGAAAACTATCATACTAAATCTACTATTTCTCCTAAATCCTCTACACCTCAACAATTGCAGGTGAATTATACCACGTTTCATCATAATAATAACAAGCCAAATACCCTTAAAAAGTCTACTAATTCTAAAACTACTATATCCGTCAGTCCTACTAAATCTTACAATTGCTTAGAAAACCATTTCAGTACACCATTTAATTTAACAGAAAATAATAAATGTAATTCAGAAATACAATCTAATAAATTTCAACTCAATTACAATAAGAAAGAACTCATATCTATGTCAAGACGAAATATACAAACAAATTACTAGTTCTATTAATCGATTCCGGTGCAGGAATCTCTCTAATAAAAGGGAGTTCTTTACAAGTTCAACCCAAATTAACACCTGAAAGTGTCCAGTTTAAAGGCATTGATAAAGACGCCGAGTATTTTAAGAGATTGGGACATTTTCAGTTAGATTTTATATTTCAGAATAATAAAACTGTTTTCGGTAAATTTCACGTCATATCAGACTGTGTAGATATCGAATTTGATGGTATAATTGGTAATGACTACCTAAAATCTCATAATGCTAATATCGATTATAAACATAACGTCTTAGATATACATGGTAACTTAATACGAATTTATTTCACTAAACCCGAATATATCATTCCATGGCGCTCGGAAATGCTTATAGAATGTTGTGTACTAAATCCTGAAGTAATCACGGGTTACGTCGATAAGTCTAAAATTCAGAAAGGTGTATTTATGTCTAGTTGTCTTGTTACTCTTAAAGGAAATAATCATGTCACTGTTTCAGTCCTCAACACTACTAATAAGGAAGTAACAATAAAATCCCTTTGTGTAGAACACTAATTCCCTGTGATTTGATAGAAGAATTTTCATATAAAATTCATTCTATTAATCATTCTAATTCCAAAGTATTGGTGTCAAACAGATCTCACGAAGATCAGAAACTGATACGGACTTCCCACCTTAACCCTGAAGAATCAACGGCTTTACTTGACTTATGCTCAGAATACTCAGATCTGTTCCACTTAGAAGGAGATACTCTTACTTGTACAAATACCTTAGAACATAAAATCAAAACAACTAGTTCACAGCCTATTCATGTCAAAACATATAGATATCCCGAATGTCATAAAGAAGAACTCAACAAACAAATAAAGAAAATGCTAGATCAAAACATAATAAAACCCTCTGATTCCCCCTGGTCTTCTCCTATTTGGGTGGTACCAAAGAAGCAAGATGCTTCTGGCCAAAAGAAATGGCGTATTGTCGTAGACTATAGAAAACTGAATGACATTACTGTCGGAGACGCTTATCCTATTCCTAATATTATAGAGATCCTAGATCAATTAGGTCATAGTAAGTACTTCAGTACGTTAGACCTGGTGTCAGGTTTCCACCAGATTGGTATGAGCACAGAAGATGCTCCCAAAACTGCTTTTTCGGTCCCTAATGGCCACTTCGAATATACTCGAATGCCTTTTGGGTTAAAAAATGCACCTGCCACTTTCCAAAGATTGATGAATACCGTGCTTTCCGGTCTCCAAGGTCTCCACTGCTTCATATATTTGGATGACATCATCTGCTATTCTCACTCACTCTCTTCTCACATAGATAAACTTAAACTCATATTCGAGGCTCTTAGAAAGCATAATCTTAAGTTACAGCCAGATAAGTGTGAGTTCCTAAGACGGGAAGTCGCATATTTAGGTCATACTATTACCGATAAAGGCGTATCTCCTAACCCCGACAAGGTAAAAGCCGTATCAAACTATCCTACTCCCAGAAACCCGAAGGAAATAAAATCCTTCCTTGGCCTGATAGGATATTATAGAAGATTCATAAAGGATTTCTCTAAAATTACAAAACCTCTAACTTCATTACTTCGTAAAGATTCTACTTTCGATTGGACTCAAAATCAAGAAAATGCTTTTAATACTCTTAAGTCTATGTTAACAAGTGCTCCCATTCTTCAATATCCTGATTTCTCGAAGGATTTTATACTTACAACAGATGCTTCAAATTATGCCTTAGGTGCAATTCTTTCACAGGGCGAAATGGGCAAAGATCTCCCTATTGCATATGCTTCTCGAACTCTTAATAGAGCAAAAGGTAATTATAGTACCACCGAGAAAGAACTTCTAGCAATCTTGTTTGGTTTCAAAACTTTTCGACCTTATATCTACGGTAGAAAGTTTAAATAGTAACTGGCCACCATCATCTTGTTTGGCTTTTTAATTGTAAAGATCCCTCAAGTAAACTAGTTCGATGGAGACTTAAATTAGAAGAATATGACTACGAAATCGTTTATAAGTCCGGTAAAACAAATCTTAATGCTGATGCCTTATCTCGTCCTCCCATATATAATATTGATGATATAGATCTTAGTAATGATATAAGTTATGGAAATTTCCTTCGATCTCGTTCTAGTCCAATGGTTTTTACTACTGTAGTTCACGAATTCAATCAAAGTCTTTTGAAGACATCCTGCAATACTATTGCTTATCCGACATCAATCGATCTAGATTCTTCTAACCCTTACTGTGAAAAAATAATTAACCTTTTAGATAACGTAGAAGTCTTTAAAAACTCTGAAAAGGAATTATATTCTGTAAAAACTTCCAATATTAATAATAAAACATATTTTCACATGTTTACTAAAGTACATCATTATGACTCTTGTAATTACAGAGACATATTTAACGTTTTAAACAATCTTCGTAATGAATTAATTATATTTCATCCTGATGTAAAAGAAATCTCTATGTCTGATTTTTCCAATCCATTTGACAGGCTTCAATTTTTAATGATCTATGAAATCATTTGTTTTATTTTCCATAACACTAATATCACCGTAAACATATATCATAATAAAATAATTTACCCAACCCCTAACGAAGTTCCTACAATATTGAAAGATAATCATGACTCGCCTATCGGCGGACATATTGGTTCATCGCGGTTATATAATAAATTAGGAATACTACTGGAAAGGTATGAAAAACGATATTGAATCGTATATTAAACGCTGTCCACTTTGCCAACAAAATAAAGCTCTACGCGCCTGTAATAAAGCTCTAATGGAAATAACTTCTACTTCTCTCGAACCTCTCCAAAGAGTATCTACTGATATTGTTGGTCCTTTACCCGAATCCGGTTCTGAAAGATATAAATATATAGTTACTTTTCAAGATGATTTGACAAAATATTCCATGGCCTATCCTATTACTAACTCAACGGCTGAACAAACAGCTAATTGTTTAATTAAATTTATCTGTCACTTCGGCATTCCCAAAACTCTATTATCTGATCAAGGTGTTCATTTCATTGCAGAAGTATATAAACAAATCACATCTCTATTTAAAATTAAACATCTCTTTTAAACTCCATATCATCCTCAAACTAATGGGGCTCTTGAACGAATTCATGCCACTTTAAAAGAATATTTAAAGTCCTATGTCAACGATAATCAAGATGATTGGCACAAATATCTTCCAACAGCTATTATTTCTTACAATTCTTCTGTACATTCTTCTACTAATTTCACACCTCATGAGTTGTTGTTTGGTTGAAAACCTCATCTACCTAGTTCTATCTACGATATTGACCCAACAGCAACCTATCCTGATTATGTTAAAACGCTAAAACAAAAGCTAATCAATACCAGAAATATAGCCAGAGAAAATATCCTCCGTAGTAAAGAAACTTCAAAAAAATATCATGATAAAAACACTAGAGACATTTCTTATAAGGTTGGAGATATGGTGTGTGTGGAGCACCATCACAGACTGCGTAAAGCTCTTTCTAGTATCTGGAAAGGTCCATATAAAATAATTAAAGTACATAGCAATAATAATGTCACTCTTTTAATCAATCGTAGACACGTTAGATATCATTTTGACGAAATTAAATTAGCTTTTAAGGATTCTTAATTTTAATTTAGAAGACCTTATTGATGCTATTTTATTCGGTAAACAAAATATTGTTCATCCTTCTGTACTAAGTCCCATGCGATTGTAAAATGAATTGAATTCGAAAAGTAACGATGTTATTTTAAGCCTACCTTTACATTTGACTCCTAGTAACATTCACGCAATTTAAGATGTCTCAGAAATATCTTCTTTCATTAACGACAACAAACTTATTTTTGTAATCAGAATTCCTCTAGTATCCTTTGTAGAATACAACTTGTACCACGTATACTCTTTACCAACTCCTCATGATATCAATAATCCTAATACTTTCGCTTTAATTAATCCAACCGCAAAATTCCTGGCAGTGACACAAGATAAATTAATTTATTCCGTGTTAGAAGACTTAAGTGAGTGCAAAGTGATAAATAACAATTATTATTTGTGCAAATTAGGTAATATACAATCAAGTGTCGGAAATCCAAATTGTGAAGTGACGATCTTAACCGAACATGTGAAAGGTATCCCAGACTCTTGTAATTTTAAGCTTATTGTAGGTGAAATAGATATATGGCAAAAACTTAAAAATAATAGATGGATTTATGTTCAATCTTATATTACAAAAATCTCTATTAATTGTAATGGCATTATAAATGACTATGATATAGTTGGTACAGGTATTTTAACCCTGCCTAAATACTGTAATTCTTACCACAAGCTACTTCAATTCATTCCATCTCAAGAATTTGAAACTAAAATCAATATTCCACATCCTAATTTTAATATTATAGAAGATGATTGCTGCTCTAAACTTAAATTAAATGATACTTTACCACATCTGAGCTCTATCAAATTAACACATGTAAATTTAGATTCATTACAATACGCTTCTCACCGATTAAATCAAATCAATGACGATTTGACCAAAATTGAAACTCAACCATATCATATTAGTTATAGTTACTATTTTAGCATTATTACTACCATACTGTCTGTCTCTATATTCTCCTATTTCTCTTATAAACTTTATAAATGTGTTTGTTGTAATAAACATAGAAACAGTACTTCTTGTTGTGTCAAAATTTTTAATAATTGTATGACTAAACCTAGCACTAATATCCGCACAAGAGCTAGCATTGAACTGGCCAAACGTTAATATGATACAGAAAGTACTGATTCCAATCTAAGTACTCCAAGACGTAATCTTGAGTTATTGTAATAATATAATCTATAGGTTCTATTTTTATTTTGATAATATGTTTAATTTAATTCTGGGTTCTTTATTTGCATTTTGGTTTGTTTACTATTTCTAATTTTTATGATAATCTAACTATATAATATAATTTAAGAAAAAAATTGTAAACTCAATTTCTAATCTTAATTTTATCTTACATGGATTATACTTACATCCTTTTCTATTGCCGGATGTTTCGTTTTAAAGGGGGGAGGTGTTACATCCCTAATTTTGATGATATTGCATAGGAATGCAATACAATATTGCTGACTTGCAATAATAGCAAAATGACGTAAATTTAACATTGCAGATCAGTAATAAATACACTATAAATACCAATCCTTTTCTTAAATTAGTCAGTTATTATTCTCTAGTGCTGATATAATTTGTGGTCTCTGACTACTCCCTAACCTTGGTTGGTTTTCAGCAAGGAATTCTAGAGCAATAATATACTCTGGGTCTATTCTGCCCTTCGCTGGGGCCAATAAAAACGCGTATAATCCGTGTTAAGTGGTGTTATATAAGTTTGTGTCTATATTAAGTTGCCAAAAGTTGTGTAGAGTTATAAAATAAATAATTGTGATAGTCAGTGGTGGTTTTTTTTTAAAAGTGCCGGACTGTCCAATCTAACAGTGCGCCCAGTGTAATGGCCCACATCACGCTATACTTTGCCGATTCGGGAGTGGTAGTGGTGGAAACTCCAATGGTCGTCGGTCAGGTCGACGCACCCTGGAGAAGAATCGCTGATCGGGTCGGCGTTCCCCGGTGCATTAAGATGCACCCAGGGGTGGGGGTGCCCCTCAGGATCAGTTCGCCGGGTATACCCCCGAGAAACACAGGGATTCTCGCAGGGGCTTGGGTACCCAAAATGAGCATCGGGATGCTCGCAGGGGCGGGGGTCCCTCCTCCTCCTCTCATCGAGATTTTTATGGTTCGTCAAGAGCAAACATAGAAATCGGTTACACGCACCGGGCTGATATGCAAGCACCGGAGAATCAAGTGGAGTTCCACATTTCAGCTGCAACTTACGCAGCTCGGGTAGCACAAATAATTTGGGAACAGCCGCTGATGCAGTCGCGCGCCCCTCTGATTGAGCAAGGTAATAATCAAGTGTCGGCAAGGCATCATGGGTTGTCCTCTCAGGCTCATTTGTGGATGTGGGGGCCAAACCACCAGGGGCTCCCCTCAATTCCGGCTCGGACCGGTTCCTCTCAGACATTAAAGGTATTTGCGGCTTCCTCACCAGGTCCAGCCTTTTCAAAAACGGTTATTCTCCCCACAGTGTCCTTTTTGGTTAGTGGCTCTGGTGGAGCCACAGTTAAGGCGCGGGCCTTTCTGGACAGTGGGGCTCGGGGCTGCATCATTACTATTGAACTGGTGAGGAAGTTAGGCCTATCGATCTCACGAGACTTTAATTTTATAAAGGGAATTGGTGGTGATCGGGTTACATCAATTTATGGTCAGGTTAGTTTTGTGGTTACTGGGGAATCGGGTTCTTCCCCCACTATTTCGGTTACAGCTCTTGTTATGGACCAGGTACTTGCCAATCATCCACTGGTATCCCTTCCTGCGGTGGTTGGTAACTCCGCCTCGGATCTGCCTTGTTTCTTTCTCTAACAATTGTATGTATGTTGCTGGAGACTAAAGAAAACGACAGACTTATAATATGCTCTGCAGCAAAGAAACGTATTCATCATGAAAGCGTTTCCAGAAATGTTGTTTTATATGCTCAATTCTCTGAAATCGTTCAAGTTGTTGAATCTGCATATCTATGGTATAAGGATGTGGAAGAGAAGTTAGTGACCGTCCAATAAAAAAATGTGATGAAGTGAGTGCGGAATAATCAAGAGGGTCGGATGATAAAGGAGTTAGTGGGCGTGAGTTGAGGACAGCTTCTATGTGAGTTAAACATGTCGCCATTTCTTCATAAGTAAAGTGGACGTGAGTTAGCAAACGTTTCAAGTGATATTTTGTTGATTTCACGGCGGCCTCAGCGATGCCGTTAAAATGCGGTGGTGTGAACTTAAATTCAATGCCCCTTTGCGCGACTTCGAATGCCACATTTGACTCTCTAACAAATCTTTCCAGTTCATTACATGCACCGACGAAGCTTGTGCCGGTATCAGACAAGATGCTGCGAGAAAGAAACATACTCAACGTCGCGAGAAAAGCCTCTCTTGTGACCAGCTCCAAGTGGACTGCCTTTATGGCAAGGCAAACAAAAATGCATAAGTACGACTTAACAAGCCTGCAACCGCGACCCTTTCTGTCGGCTATCAATACTGGTCCAGCGTAATCCACACTACAGTTATAAAACGGAAATTCAAGAGTATGTAGCCTACTCATACACCAATATTTATAATGTATGCCAAAAAAAAAAAAAAAAAAATATACACAAATACATACATTCACCACTATACAACACTTACTCGCGCGGGCGCCTCTGCTTTGAGCGCGGCGCACCGCTGTAACCACAAGAATGCGCTAGCGCAGCTTGCTTTAGTCGGCCACGAACGCCAGCGCTTGTAACTCGTGTCGCCCGTCTAACCACCGCCCCGCTCCGTACGCGTTGTCGTGTCGCGAATAATATTTATTCGTATTGTGTAAATTGTTTTAATCTATTGTGCTATCATTTCCTATTTGCTCCTTCTATCTTTGTGGTACTTTTTTAACTGACTTTCTTTGGTGTATGTGTGTTCTATGTATTAAATTTATTTCGTCTTTCTTCCGAAACGAACTTTTATTTTTCTTTTCTTACATACCTGTGCCGTAAGTACTATACTGGTGACCCCGCTAAGAAAATGACTGATAGCAGTGATAGCAGTGATTCCGCGAACACCGAACGTACCGTGGAGGAGAACATCACCAAGCGGATCAAGAAAATGCTCCCTGCGACTCCCCGCCGCGACTTGTCACCTGACCGTCGTGAGACTAAAGTCGTACTAAAGGTCGCAAAATTTTCACCCGAGGAACCGGAGCTTTGGTTCGCGCTTCTAGAGAGCCAATTTGAGAGTCTTCGTATCACAGAAGATGCCGTGAAGTTTAGCTCTGTTACGACTAGGCTCGACATTCAGTATGCAAAAACCGTAAAGGACATCATACTGAATCCTCCCGCTAGGAACCGTTACGAGAAGATCAAGACTGAGCTTCTTCGTCGCCTGTCAGCTTCGCACGAAATGAAGGTGAAGCAGTTGCTCACGCATAAGAGACTTGGTGATCGCAAGCCATCCCAATTCCTGCGACACCTTCAGGACTTAGCCGGATCATCTGCTGCGGAAGAAATAGTGAAACAGATTTGGAGTAACCAGTTACCCATCGGTGTCCAGACTGTGCTGGCGTCCCAGACCTCACACTCACTGGAGCAATTAGCCGACCTCGCTGATAGCATACAGGAGCTGACATCACCACCTAGCGTCTCAGCCGCCTCGAACGGTAGTGCCCGGCAGTCTGACGAGATTGCTGAGCTGAAGAAGATGGTGCAGCACCTCACTTAAAAATTAAAGGAACATACTCGTGAATCTTGCTGTTCCGCTGAACGCGGAAGGCCACGCGACCGTCAGCAATCAAGCTCGCATAATAGAAAGCGATCTAACTCCAGTTACGTGAAACAACCCGTATGCTGGTACTATGTGAGGTTCGGAGCACGGGCTCATATCGCAGCAGCAATACGCAATTTTTAATAGATACTTGTAGTGATTTGTGCGTCTACCCACTTTCTGCGCTTAGTGAACGTCGAGCCAAGACAGACTTCCAGCTAACCGCTGCTAATGGCTCAATAATTGATACTTTTGGCTTTACTAACCTAAATTTAAACTTAGGGTCAAGGCGCAGTTACAAAATCAATTATAGGTGTTGTTAAGAATAATTAATGATTAAAATTCAGTAATTTATAGAAAACTGTTTAATAATTACTCCAACAATATAATAAGCGGCAGAGTTCATAGTCGTTCCGTCATTCAAAAAAAAGGTGTTACCAAGTAACAAAAATAAAATTCACACAAAATAAAGTGGCAAATCATTGCCATTTAAAATATATGTTCTATCCTGAACATAGTTGGGCGGGCAGAATAATGAATACAATTGCCCTACAGAACAATAGACATTGGCAAATACATGAAAATGTTTAAGTTATAGAACTAAATAGAGTACAACCTTATAAGTTATATAACAAGACAATGGCAAGTATGTAGAATATCTAAAAGTAAGTATAAATTTTAAATAATACATTTTGACATATATCTATGTTGGCATATTTTTAAATTAAGTAAAGTACTTTAAACATTTTAAATTAATTTTAAATGTATTCAAAGACTCCAAAGAAATTACTTTTAATTTACAACTGATCACTCTCCATTGGGAGAGGACACAACTTATGAATAGATCTTTTATAAAGCTTGTTCTTATATTTGACTTCGACCACTCTAACATTATTGTCCCGTCCAGGAAATATATTTACAACGATAGCCATAGGCCATTCTAAAGGTGAAGTATTAACATTTTTAACGAGTACAATGTCACCTACCTTAATGTTAGGTTTACCATACTTCCACTTGGGACGGCTTTGCAATTGAGTAAGATAGTCAGAAGACCATGCCTTCCAAAAGTGTTGTTTAACTTGTGAAATTATTTTCCATAATTTTAATCTTTGTACTGGAATTTCCAATTAATTAATATCCGGGTAAGTAGTCAAAGCAGTGCCAATCAGAAAGTGTCCTGGCGTCAAGTATCCACCTTCACTGGGGTTGGAAAGCAGAGGTCGAGAGTTCAAAACACCTTCTATCTGGACCATTACAGTATTGAACTCTTCATAGGTCAGGCAAAGATTCCCAACAACCCGCTTGAGATGGTGTTTTACACTCTTGACCCCGGCCTCCCAAAGACCACCAAACTCAGGGGAGTAACTAGGAATAAACATAAATTTTATGTAATTATTTTTACAATAATTATAAACTGAGTCTCTATGAGACTTCAATGATTGCAAATTGTATAATTCTTTTAGCTGGTTGTCAGCACCCTTAAAGGTCTTGGCATTATCACAATATACCTTAGAGGGCATGCCTCGTCTTGAGATAAAACGATCGAAGCATGCTAAGAAAGTCGCAGTAGTCAGATCTGACACCACCTCCAAATGTATAGCTTTGGTAGAGAAGCATACATAAACCGCGACATACCCTTTGGTTACAAGTGGTTTGCGAATTCGTGCTACTTTAATATCAAATGGACCACAAAAGTCGATGCCGACGTGCTGAAAGGGCCTAGAAGAAGTGACTCTCTCTACAGGAAGAGAACCCATAAGTTGCCTAGCAGTGTTAGCTTTAAGTCGAGCACATTTTATGCATTTATGAAGTACCTTTTTAACCTCTCGTATGCCATTCACTATCCAGAATTTCTGTGACAGAGACCTAAGTACAAGCCTAGGACCTGCATGTAATAAACGAAGGTGTTCTCTTTCTATTAACAAAGAAGTTATAAAACTGTTTTTAGGTAATATTATAGGATGCATTTTTTCTTGCGAAATGTTAGCATATTGTAGCCTACCACCTACGCGAAGTAACCCTTTACTATCGATATAAGGATATAGGCTAGCAATACCTGATACTATTTTTTCATTACTATTTATAGAAGCAATAACTTTTGAAAATTCAAGTGTTTGTACACAGCGTATAATTATGAAGAGAGCTGACTGTAACTCTATAGGAGTCAAGTTAGGATCTTTTATCAAAATCTTTTTAGATAAATTATTATAGAATCTGTAAATATAGGCTACAACTCTTTGTAGTTTATTTAAACTAGAAAACTTTTTTAACAAATCAAATGATAAGGACTGCTCTAGTTTTTGTACCAGGCAAGGAATTTCCTCTACTGGGTCATGAACATAGCATGAATCAAACTTGGCAGTTTCATTTTGTTGTTTAATAAAATCTGAATTTAATAAAAATTGTGGCCCATGCCACCACAAGTCATTCGCCTGCAAACTTTGCGGCTCTACCTACTACGGCGGGTTTTGATTAGTGCGGACATAGTGCCACGAAAACTTCTCTGTTAGCCCAAGAATTTGTTGAACTCTATTATTGACATAAGTATTACCTTTTGCTCTGCCGTTCTCTATCCAAGCAACAACAATTTGGGAGTCACTGTATAAAACCACAGAATGTGGAAATCTAAAATTGAGAACCTTAGTTACCCTCTTTGCCAACTGGGCAAGAAGGAGAGCACCGTTTAACTCTAACTGGGGTATGGTAAGTACCTTTGATAGAGGTACAATACGTGATTTTGAACATAGGAGATTGACCACCACATTTCCATCTGGTTTTACAATACGTACGTAGAGACAGCAACCAAAAGCTTTAGAGGAAGCGTCTGCAAATCCAATTAGGTCAACAGTTAGAAATTCATTACAGTTTAAAAATCTAGGTATTGAAATTTTATTCATATTATTTAAAAGTTTAATAAATATGTCCCATTGTTGGGAGTAATCGCTAGGAAGGTCATCGTCCCATCCCAGCTTCATAGACCACAAATTCTGCATAAAAATTTTTGCTGTTACTATGATTGGCCCAATAATGCCCAATGGGTCAAATATTTTGCCAATAAAGCTAAGAACTTTGCGTTTAGTATAAATTGCCTCATCACATTGTGATGGGGGTTCAAAATAGAAATCATCTGAAACAACATCAAACTTCAAGCCAAGGGTTTTAATAATATTATCTTTTTCTAAATTAATTTTTTCAAAATATCTGCGATTGCTAGGAATATCATCCAATATTGATGGATGATTGGAACACCATTTGTGTAAATTAAAGTTACCTAACTTTAATAAGTCAATAAGTTCATTTTTAAGTGCAAAAAGTTGCCTGACATCATCACAACCAGCAAGTATATCATCTACATATGTGTAAAAACACATATGTAGATGATATACTTGCTGGTATAGCATAGCTTGAGCAGCAAGTGGATATTTATTCTTATGTGTTTTTGCTAGCTCTGTCAAGCATCGAGTGGCTAAAAAGGTAGAGGATTTTAGACCGTAGGTGACAGTTTGCAACTGCAGGCAACGTATAGGCTGACTGGGATCATCCCTCCATAGAATATTTTGTAGAACTCTATGATGTTCATTAATGAAAACAGAGCGAAACATATTCTCTATGTCGCATATTAAAATGAACAAGTACGTTCGAAACAAAAGAAGAATGTCAAAGAGCTCACCCTGCACAACAGGCCCATTCAGCATAATGTCATTCAACGATACCTTACTTTTAGACTTCATACTGCCATCGAAAACCACTCGTAAGTTGGTTGTTTTACTGCACTCATTGAAAACAGCATGATGTGCTAAAAAATAAATAAAACCGTTATTATTCTCATAGTAACTAATGTCGAATTCCTTATCATGATTCATTTCTATATATTGACCAATGAACCTTTTGTACTCTAAAAATAAAGTTGGATTTTATTTGAATTTACGTTCCAAATATAAAAACCTTTGAAAGGCAACTGAAAAAGAATCTCCCAATTGTAACTCGCTTATGGGGCAAGTCAGAGGCATGTCCACATAAAATGCGTTATTTATCTTGCACACTGACTTACTAAAAATAGCCTCAGCCTCTTGTAACTCAGTCTGTACCTTAGAAGAAACCTGATCCGGTATTTTTATAGTTAGCTAGAATTTTTCAGTAACAAATTCTAATTTTCTTTCATCACAAACCACAAAATTTGAAACTAAATGAATGTATGAGCTATCATTTGTAAAATTAGCCTTCCCAGCAACCACATAACCAAACACTGTATTTTGTAAAGTAAGACCCTCAGGCAATCTTAAACAGCCACTTAGTAAACAATTAAAATAAATATCAGCCCCCAATAAATATATTTACGCAAGTAAAATAGTTTTTGAACATCACTCAATGCATGATTATTGTCTATTACAGCACAAAATAATTCATAAAAAGGCTTAAACTTAGTAAAATCCTTGCCATAAAAGGATGGTATTTCTACTGTAGGTAACTTTGACACATTGGAACAGGCCGGCTGTGAAGGCTGCGACTTAGTAAGAATTTTAATTTGCTCATTAAGTTCAGCTATAGTAGAAAAGTATTTTTCCTCAAACAAACCTACATCCTCAGGATCTGCCTGATCCAAACTTAATATATCTAACTGAATGGCTTCAAAAATTTTTAAACAACTTATAAGTTTATCTTTTCTTGCCTCCAAAATGTCTACAGTAGCCGTAGTTAAATTTGAGGAATCCTCAACATATTTTTGAATACGAGTTAGCGTTGCTTTACACGAAGAACGGGTCAGTTTCAGCTGCTTTATATCACTCATTGCGATGATTGAGCTGGTAGCACGCATATATAATGAAAAAATAGCTCACTCATAAACACTTTTAGCACTTGTCGAATACGATTAATAATTTCCGCACCTTGTTTACATCGATGCACGATTGAACAAATAAATTGTCAATCCGTTAACATTGACATTAGTCGCCGGGACTCCCAAACACCAAATGGTAGAAAATGTAAGGTTACATACCACGAGTTCTTTTGAGGTTATAGCCCCAAATTCAAATACTTTACGGATTTCATGTCTCTTCTTTGCATAACAGGAACAATCATTTTGAAATATTTTCACCAAATCCCCTCGGACCGTCACCCCGCCGGGACTCTCAGTGCGGCGGGGCGGTGTGTCGGATTCGAACCGACTAAAACCACACGGTGTGCCATCTTTGCGCTTCCAGTTTAGGAGGGGTCCAGGTAGTTATCGCCTTCTGGACCCCTCCCAGCGCCGGCCCGCTCCTGTTGCGGGCTCCGTCTCAAATTTTTCCTCTCTTTAGGCGACGTCCGGCACACGCGGACGCCGCCCCCTCACGGCTGGCCAAACTAATGCGGGTGGAGGGGAGAACCCATCCCGTCCACCCGCGGCCACACTCAAGGCGGCATGAGGCGCAGGTGAGCGCGCCTCCGCCGCCCGGTTCGCCGGCGGCGGATCGGGTCCGAGTGGAGGTGGTCCTCCCAGGCCTTCTCCGCCGCCTCCTTCTGCGAGATTACCTCCTCGCAGAAGGTTGCGACCGCGGTAAAAACATTGTCGCTATCGGCCATGGAGCGAACTACGGCCGAGTCCTCACTGCAGTCGCAGTGGTGGCAGGCGGGACTCGATTCCCTCCTAGCGACCGAGTACAGGTACTTTCCGAAGCAACCGTGCCCGGAAAGCACCTGCGTCAGCCGGAAGGTAAGGGTCCCGTGCTGCCGCCCTGCCCACTCGGCGATGACCGGCTGAAGAGTCTCCAGCCGGAACGACCATCTCACCATGGGGGCTCGGCGAGCGGCTTCGCGCCACTCGCGCACGTCTTCGGGCGGAGGGCGAAATCCGCTCTCCGCCCGGAAGTCAGCCACTCGCCGATAAACTTCGGCGAGCACTTCCGCCTCCAAATCCCACGGGGGTGTTCCGGCCAAGGCGCAAGCCGCCTCGGTGGACACCGTGCGGTATCCGCGTATGGCTCTGACCGCCAATATCCTCTGGGGGCGCCAGAGGCGCGCCCTATTCGGGGCGGTCAGAGCCGCCAACCACACCGGTGCACCATACAGCGCCATGGACCGGACAACCCCCGCGTACAGCCGCCTCGTGGGAACACTGGCCCCGCCCAAATTGGGCAAAAGTCGCCCTAGGGCGGAGGCAGTGTCCACCAGCTTCGGACACAGCTGTCGGAAGTGCTCGTCGAAAAGCTCCATTGAGGCGCCGGCGGGTGGACCACGACGGGGCCCATGGAATAATAGGGCCTCCGTCTTATCCAGGGCCACCCGTAATCCCAACGCCTCAATGCGCCCGACCACCTGGAAAACTCCCGTGGCGGCCAGGCGCCGCCGCCTCCTGGAAGTTAACCCCCCGGGCCGTGACTAAAGTGTCATCCGAGTAGCAGGTTACACCCAGCCCGGGGGGGAGACGCCCTCATAGGGCCCAGTCGTTTCCAATGTTCCACAGGAGCGGTTCTAGGACAGACCCCTGCGACATGGCCCTGTTGACCGCAGCGGAAGCATAAACCGCTGCAGTCAAAGCAGCTCTCGCACTTGGTGCGAGTGTGTAACGCGCGGGGCCCCGCTCGGGGAGGTTCGCCCGGAAGCGGGCGAACTGAGCGCTCAGCTCGTTCACCTGCTCGGTCAGCCTGTCATTTGCCATCTGTAGGCGTGACACATCGCCTACTAGGCCCTCCACGACCTCCGACATAGCGGAGGAGGAGTCCTTAAGGGCCCTCACAAAAGAGCCCTTAAGGTTTAACGACTTGGTGGCTACCTTCTGGATAATAGCCACCGCCGCTCTCGCCCTCTCCTGCACAGACACGGGAGCCCGGGGGGCATCTCCCTCCATCGGCTCCCTAACTTTTAACAGGAGATCAGCGATCTCCTCCTCCGCTACGGCTTCCCCGTCCGCTTGTACTAATGCTTGTATTGCTCGTTCTAATATATTTACTGTTAAGTAAGTTTCCTGACATTACACGCCCTTCAGGTACACCCACACTTGTGAAACATAACACAGTACACCACATCAGGACTACACCTGGTCCTCCTATATCATGTACTCCCGCAGACTGGCACCAGATAAACTAAAAATTGCCAGACAGGAATTTCAGCTTATGTTGGACAATGGGACGGCCCGTCCTTCTGAAAGTCCCTGGGCCTCACCCCTACACCTAAGAAGGATAATGGCTGGCGCCCTTGTGGCGATTACCGTATGCTCAACGCACGGACCATTCCAGACCGATTAGGCACATCCACGATTTTTCCCACTCTATTTCTGGTTGTACAATATTTTCTAACATCGATTTAACAAAAGCTTTTAACCAGATACCACTTCATGAAGCTGATATTCCTAAAACAGCCATAACCACACCTATTGGCCTGTTCGAATTTCCTTTCATGAGTTTTAGTTTGCGCAATGCTGGACAAACTTTCCAGAGGTTTGTAGATGAAATGACTAGAGGTTTAGATTTTTGCTACCCATTCTTAGACGATTATTTAGTCTTCTCTAAAAATGCGGTAGACCACGAAGCTCACCTTCATCACAATCTTCATCACCTGTTAAATATGTATGTTAGCGCGCCCTTCCCCGCGCACTCCGCGGTGCCGCCGCCGGCCGTTGTATTGTTTTTCTTGAATAAACCAGTGCATAGCGAACCGGCGATCGTATCACTTGCCCTTGCTCTTGTGTCTGTATAGATAACTAACAGTGGCGACGAATTACCCGCGATTATTAAAAAGTGCATCGTAAAATGTCGAATCGCAGTGTGCAATTTGGTATTTTAAATACGTTTGACCACAATATACAGACGTGGAAAACGTATAAAGGTAGAATTCTGCAATATTTCATTGCAAATGATATCAACGGGCAGACAGATTCCACGGGCATGAAAAGAAAGGCGATCCTTCTCAGTGCACTCACTGAGGGTACTTATAAGCTCACAACAGTTGTTGTGAGCTTTGTTGTTGATGTTGTTGTTGATGTTCCTTATGAAGACCTGCTATCGCTCCTGGATAGCCACTTCACGCTGAAGTGTGTCGGGTTTGGGGAACGGCACAATTTTTACGCAGCCGTCCAGCAGGTGGGAGAAACTCACTCCCAGTGGGCGGCCAGATGATTGCGAGGACTGTTGGAAAGGTGTGGATTCCTCAACGTCGAGGAGGCGCTCCGAGACCGGTTTATTATGGGGTTGCGGCCGGGGCGAGTAAAAGAAAAGCTGTATACGCAAGACTTGTCGGACCTCACCCTGGCCCGAGTCGTGAAGATGGCGGAGAACTTTAGCGTCGCGCGCGCGGCCATCGCAGCCAGCGAAGGCGCGGCTGCGCGGTCATCCGCGCCTGACCTTCAGCTTTTCAAGACTTCAAATAACGGTCGAAGAGTAGTGAAAACCAAGTATAGTGTTTGTTGATATACAAATCACAAATCGGCGGAATGTCGATTCGCTAATTATACTTGTAAAAAGTGTCACGTTAAAGGCCATTTACGTAAAATGTGTACGAAAATGAATTACGTATATGTGATTAGCTGTGGTAGCGAGGCTGATGATGACGGTAAGATTTTTGTTATCCGATCTATTAGGGGGGAACCCATGGTAGAAACAGCTGTTGTCAATAATATTTCATGTAAATTTGAATTAGACAGCGGGTCTGCGGTGAGTGTAATTTCAGAGAACTTTTATAACACTAATTTTAAAAATGTGCCATTATCGGTTGCAGAACGCAGGCTTAACACTACAAAAGGAAAAATGTACCTTCTTTCAGGACGAAGTCAGTTATCTAGGTTATATTATTACAAAAGATGGGCTGAAAAAATTAAGGCTATGGTAGAAGCGCCTACTCCCACAAACGTTAGGCAGCTGCAGTCATTTTTAGGTTTAATTAATTATTATAGAAGTTTTGTACCAAACGCATCTTGTATACTTAGTCCGCTTTACGAACTACTGAGAAAAGGTACTAAATGGAACTGGAATCATATTCACGATTCGGCTTTTAAGTCAATTAAAAAGTTAATGACGTCCAATCCGGTTCTCGCACATTTCGATCTTAAGGCAAAAATAATATTAACCGTAGATGCTTCCCCAAGCGGTTTGGGGGCAGTCCTTTCACAGGAGGGCTAGACGGCATTGAAAAGCCCGTTTCATTTGTGTCGCGAACGCTGAACTCCGCGGAGAAGCGATATGCTCAGATTCAAAGGGAAGCAACGGCTATTATCTACGGGGTGCGTCGGTTTCATCAATTTTTATATGGTAGGTGTGAACCGTTTATTTTAAGAACGAATTACAAACCACTACTATCAATTTTTGGGCCCTATAAGGGAATACCAGAAATGTCAGCAAATAGGCTTCAACGGTATGCGTTGTTACTTAGTAGTTATAACTATACGATAGAGTATGTGCGTAGCAATAATAATAGTGCCAATTATCTGTCGCGCGCAAGTCTACCGCGCACTGTTCATGAGTGCGCGTGCACCGAACAGTGCCAGTGTTGCGACTGCGAGGTATCGTATGATCGGGCCACATATGTTTGTTTTCTTGCGGATGGTGGTATGCCCGTGACAATATATAGGTTACGTAAGGAGACGCGTGATGACGACGTTTTAAAATTAGTAATTAATTTTATTTTGAAGGGAATGGCCACCAAAACTTAATGACATACGTTTAAAACCTTATCACTTGTGTAGATCTCAATTATCAAATGAGAATGGTTGCGTAATGAGAGGTCATAAAATCGTAATACCCAAGAACCTATACAAAATTGTTTTAGAAGAATTGCATTCTTCACACTTAGGTATTGTCAAAACTAAAGCTGAAGCTCGATCAAGATTATGGTTTTCAGGCATCGATCAAGCTATAGAAACAATGATAGGGTCGTGCGATACATGTATACAACTACGGCCTTCACCTCCACGCGCCCCTTAGCTCATTGGAAATTACCTAAGCGTCCGTTTTACAGAATACATGTAGATTTCTTGGGACCGATTGGGGGGTCTGTTTATTTAGTTATAGTAGACGCATATAGTAAGTGGGTCGAAGTATACAATATGAATACTGCTACTTCTTCCACTGCGCTGGTTGGGAAGTTGTATGATTTTATGTCAAGGTTTGGTATCCCAGAGACTATAGTAAGTGATAATGGCACAGCGTTTTGTTCGCGAGAGTTTCAATCATTTTGCACTTCCAATGGGATTTGTCACTTGACATCACCCGTGTATCACCTGGCAAGTAATGGCCAGGCAGAGAGTTTTGTAAAGGTGGTAAAAAAGGGAATAAAAATATGTTTGTTGTCAGGTAATAATCCAACCAAGATGTCTATTTCATTGTTAAAATATCTAATGGATTACCGTAACTCGGTTCATTCTGCTACGGGGTTGTCCCCTGCTCAAGTAGTATTTGCGTACAAATTAAGGTCACGTATAGATTTGATCGATCCAAAGTCATCAGCAGCCTTGTCACCGACGGTAACAAATTTCGGTTGTAATCAACAGTACTCGCAAACTGAGGAACAAGGAAAAAATAAATCAAAGTGTTTTAGTAAAAATGATACAGTGCTATATAAAAGGTTTATTACGAAAGCTAAATACACTTGGTGTAAGGGAACGATACTTGCCAGCTTAGGAAGGGTTGTATATTTGGTTAAAGATTTGAACACCCTAGAGAATTGTAAAAGACACATAAATCAGCTGGTGCCTTATAAAGGGTATAATGACCATCCTCAAAGTTATCCTCAGTATAGAACGCAAAGCCCAGCTGTAAACCAACATATACCATCTCCGTCACCGTTGCAGACTACGATTAGAAGTTCACCGGGTGCTTCAAGGGTGCCTATTCTGCTTTCATCGTCACCAAATGTGGGTGGGCGCAATTTACCTAGAAGGACAGTCGAACTTGACGAACCTAATACGAGTACGATGACATCACCATCTAGGGAAGAGGAGGATATAGAGGATCCTCTTACTACAGCAGGAGAGCAGCAAGCTTGTCTCAGGAATTCGGCAGGAGTTACTGGAGAGAGAGAAGATAACTCTGAGGATGAGCCAACAGAATTGGAAACGGTACCTGTGGCACCGAGTGAGACTCCGATACAAAGTTCACCATCGAGTCCGATACAAGTACCAAGGAGGTCATTACGGAAACGTCCAAAAGTTTGTTATAAAAAATACTTTTAGGTATTGTGTGTTATTGAATTAGTTAAATACTGTAATAAGGGGAGGAATGTTAAATATGTATGTTAGCGCGCCCTTCCCCGCGTACGCTGCGGTGCCGCCGCCGGCCGTTGTTTTGTTTTTCTTGAATAAACCAGTGCATAGCGAACTGGCGATCGTATCACTTGCCCTTGCCCTTGTGTCTGTATAGATATCTAACAATCAGCGCTACAGCCGAATGAAGGAATACGGTGTCCTAGATTACACTTCCAAATGCGTCTTCGGCGTTAGCGAAGTAACCTTTTTAGGATACCATATTTCAGCAGCTGGCACTAAACCTTTAGAGTCCAAGCAGGGGCGTGCGCTCCTTGTAGGCAGAAATGCAGTGCTTTACTTGCTATTCACAGACATTTTAATAAAACGTTGGTACGTTGTAGATGACTTTAATTAATAGTAAATAAATGAAAAAACAAAATATAATAACTTAAAAACGCCTACTATTTACAAATAGCACCACACAAACATTGTTTGCCAGATGTTTACCGAAAAGCAAGCGCAAAGCAACTCATGCCGTCGCCTCGCACAGGACATTTGTTCGCATGTGTGTAGTAATTTTGGTGTCCGTGCACAGTTCGCAAACGCACACACCCATTTATTTTATATCCCCGACTACAGCCGCAGGATACTGCAGTTGGCCCTTCGGGTCCCGCGCTAATCGTTGTCGTGAGTACTCGGGTGTAATCGGAAGTGTTCGTTGCCTATAAATCCACCCAATTACAATAGTCAGAAATATAATAAATCATGTATCGGATTATGAATTATGAATCATCATCAATCATTAGCAGATATGTTTCTTGTTCGCGGGGGCCATTTTGATTTTTTTATGTGATAAGCATTGTTTACTAATTTCTATCCGCCAGTATAATTATAGTTTTATTTGTACATTTAACAGTTTATTACTGAGTTCCGTTGGTTTTAAAAAAATGTTATTTGATTGTGAGTTATGTGTGGATAATGTATGTCTATTAAAAATTAAAAATAACATGTTCTCACAATTGCCATTCAGTGAAAAGATTAAAATTGTGTCTAAAGGTAGGTGTGTACCCGAGTTACTCGTACAACAATTAAACCAGCAAAAAGGAAATGTAACTCGCAAGTTTCATGTTAAAAGTTATGAAACGTATAACTGGCTGTGTGGTTGTGTACACACGATTAAATTATATTGTTTTCCTTGCATATTGCTTAGTAATTCTAGTACAGTGTGGACTGATTCGGGATATTCAGATTTAAATAATTTCTATTCCGCAGCAAAGAAGCATGACCATACAGAAAAACATCTGGAGGCCTGCTTAAAATTAAATACTTTTGGTAAATGTCGTATTGAAATGAGTATCAACAGTCAGTTACGATTAGATATTGAGAGGCATAATGCTAAAGTCGATCGCAATAGAAACATTTTTCAAAGGCTGATCGATGTTGTTTGCTTTCTGGGAAAACAAGAATTAGCTTTTCGCGGTCACGATGAGTCAGTATCGTCGGTGAATAGGGGTAATTATTTAGAAATAGTAGATTTATTAGCCAAGTATGATGGAGTTTTAGAAACCCATTTACAGAGTGCAAGTACCTCATTCAATAGAATGTCGAACCGTACACAGAATGATTTGATCTCGAGCGTTGCATCTGTGATGATCGATCGCGTTAAAGCCGAAATTAAACAGTCCGATTTTGTCGCCGTCATGGTAGATGAGACTCCTGATGTTAGCGGCCGTGAACAATTAGTATTAGTTTTGAGATATTTTTGTGATTCTGAAGTAGTAGATCGATTTATTAAATATGTTGATGTCAGCGCGGATCGGACCGCTGTAACCTTGAGTTCTATAATTTTGGAAATTTTAGAAGAGTTCGATTGTGTATCCAAATTAGTTGCACAAACTTACGATGGGGCAGCAGTTTTATCCTCACAAATTAATGGCGTGCAGGCTTTGGTGAGACAAAAATGTCCACAAGCTATGTACGTTTGGTGTTCAGCACATATATTAAATTTAGTTTTATCGAAATCGTTCGAACGAGTTGCTGAAACAAAACGCTTTTTTGGTATTATAAAATCAATCGCGGCTTTTTTTCACACCAGTACAAAGCGAATGACCCATTACAACAACTTTGCCGATATGAAAAAGCTGCCTCGTGTCGCGGAAACGAGGTGGACATATCACTCGCGCACGGTTAATGTAATTAATAATGCGTCCACCCACCTCCTACTATTGTTTGAATGGGATGGTGAAACACTGACACAGGTCAGTTCATTTTTATTTATTATAAAGGAATTTGAATTTAATTTTCTTTTAAAATCTTTCGCAGATATTTTTGCAGAAACGGATATTCTGTACGATATTTTGCAAAAAAAAACTAGTGACATCGCGTATTGTCTAACAAAGATAAAAGAGTTAGAGTCATTTTTAAAACGTTTCAGAGAGAAGTTCGAGATCTATTATGATGCTGCCGTTCACATTACCGGACCACCTAAAAGAAAGCGCAATGTCGATGATGTAAAAATACATCATCGGCGAATTTTTGTTGAAATAATTGATAATGTAGTCAATGAATTAAGAAATCGCTATAAAAACATTAAATATTTAAAGTTTATTGAGCTACTTTCTTGTGAGAATTTCAAAAAATATAGTGAACGTTTCCCTGAAAATGAAATCAGAGAGTTCACTAATAAATTATCAGGCAAATTTTAATTTTGATAAATTGAAAAATGAATTGCGCTGTATTTATAGATCACCTCAATTTGCAAATAGTTGTGTATTTAGTATTATTCAAAATTTGTATAAGGACAATTTAAATAAAGTTTTTTCTGAAGTGTTACGATTAGCGAAATTCATTGTGACTATCCCAGCAAGCAGCGCATCGGCAGAACATTCATTTTTGTGTTTAAAACGTATCCATACATATTTGAGAAACACACAAAATCAACAACGACTCACCGAGCTTTCCATGATTTCTATAGAAAAGGCATTAATGATAGAATTAAAACGCAATCCAACTTTCTATGACGATATCCTAAAATCATATTTAAAAAAGGATAGGCGCATAGATTTAATCTATAAATGAATGAGTAGTTTGTTTTTTTTACTAACCCGTAGTTTTATTATTAAGTTTATTTATATATTTTGCGAATCACATGAAAATCGGCCCTTTTAAAGGCCACATCGGATATCTTGCCCTTGCAACGTGTTCTGTAACTATCACTCACTTGGAAAAGATATTGGAGGTGGCCGAAATCTTTTATTTACATCGGGATATATTAATCTCCAGTAACCGGAACCCTGAATATGTGAAAATCAGAAAATTGAAGATAACCAGGTGAGTAGTTATAATATTTTAGAATTTCTTATTAGAATTTCTTCCGCCGCGACATCTATCGCTGTTTTGTCTGCATTCCCGTTGAAGATGTACATGAATAGTAGTACATCTAAGACTTGTGCTAAAAATCTATAAAAGAAAAAGTGACCGACTACTCCGCCGCATACCTAGTGTCATAATCCTGTGCACGCCGCTGAGTCCGAGGTCCAGGCTATTAAGGACTTCCCTCTGCCCAAAACCGTCCGACAACTAAGACGATTTTTAGGGATGCTCAATTTTTACAGGCGTTTCGTGCCTCACTTCGCTGCAGTTCCGGCCCCTTTAAATGCTCTCCTCGCTGGTTCTGTTAAAGGGTGTGAAACCGGGTGGGAGCGGTTGATATCTCCGGCTAGGCCTTGTTAGCCTTTAACCAATGCAAGGAAAGCCCCTCTAACGCCGCATTACTGGCTCACCCTAATTGTCAAGCAGAACTAGCGTTAGTAACAGACGCATCTGACCTGGCAATGGGTGCAGTTCTACAGCAATTTGTAGACGGAATATGGGAGCCTTTAGCATTTTTCTCTCAGCAAAAATATTCACCGTACGACCTTTTTGCCATTTACGAAAGCATCAAATACTTCCGCCACATGTTGGAAGCAAGGCATTTCGTAATATACACTGACCACAAGCCGCTTAGTTTTGCTTTCAGAGAAAGGAAAGCCAATTGCTCGCCTCGACAGTTCCGCCATCTCGACTACATTTCGCAGTTTACCACAGATATCAGGCATATTTCTGGTAAAGACAACGTCGTCGCCGACCCACTGTCTCGTGTCGCCGAACTGCAGATACCAGTCGATTTGGATGTCTTGGCTTCATCCCAAGCTGCTGATCAAGAGCTGAATAAGCTTTTAGGTGAAGAATCTTCACTTCGTCTGGTGAGAATGAGGATCCCTGACTCTCAATCACAACTATACTGTTACGTCAGTACTCCCTCACATAGACCCTTTGTCCCTAAACCACTGAGAAGACAAGTCTTGGACAGTATAGTCATAGTCTTAGCCACCCAGGCGCCAACGCAACTGCTAAACTAAACTGGTGTCGCGAGTGGTCACGTCAATGTCACGCATGTCAACGCGCCAAGGTACATCGTCATGTGTCCTCATCGTTAGGGTCATTCGATTTACCTCGCGTGCGATTTTCATTTATTCACGTTGACATAGTTGGTCCGTTACCCATCTCCCAAGGGTACCGCTACTGTTTACAGCTGTAGACCGCTATACACGCTGGCCAGAGGTTGTGCCAATGGTGGATATGACTGCCAAGACGGTTGGAAAGGCGTTAATATCATGGATATCCAGGTAAGGATGTCCAACAGATATTGTCACCGACCGCGGCCGACAGTTTGAATCATCACTTTTCCTATATTTGGGAAAAATGATTGGATTCAAACACCGTAGAACCACGGCATACCACCCTTCTAGCATCGGCTTAGTCGAGCGTTTCCATCGGCAGCTTAAATCAGTCATTATGTGCCACACGGACAACAACTGGGTAGACATATTACCCCTGGTATTCTTGAGCATAAGAAGTTCTTTTAAAAACGACTTAAGGACATCTTCAGCCGAATTGGTGTACGGTGAACCGTTGCGTCTACTTGGTGAGTTTTTCCAGGGAACGGTTCAACACAACACTGATATATCGGACTTCACGGCGCGGTTGCAAAGGTTTGCAACTAAATTGCAACCCGTACCGGCATCACGCCACAATAAAGACAAAGTTTTTATATACAAGGACCTCGCCTCTTCAAGTCACGTATTTTTGAGAGATTGTAACCGCTTTTCTTATCAGGCGGACTACTCACCGGCTTACCCAGTGGAGAGATTCACGAGATTACCTCAGGGCGCCTTTTAGAAAACAGAAGTGTGTGCGTCTGGGATACCTACGGGACTCCTTAGAGAAAGGCAACTTACACACCAGTCATACATACATGTATATTTCCAAAAAAAATTAGTTACAATAAAAAAAAAAAATGGGTATATAAAGAAACCGCAGCGGCGCGCGTCAGAGCCGAGCTGATGCTGCTCGGAGCCTCCTCGTCTTCAATCCAGGAGGTCACTTCCCCTTCCGCCCGAGTCGGCTATTTATATTAGGTATAAAGGAAGGTTCACTATTGATATTAATAAAGTTAACGAGAAGTACGTAACCCTTGAGTACGGCTGTCCGCTTGCTTGGTGAGCCGCGTGACTGCCAGTTTGCCAGAGGGTAGGGGAGACCAAGGGGATTTGAAACAAAGGTGATTTGAAACAGTACGGATTTCTAGAAACTAAAAACCGTTAGCGAGTTGTCAACGTCGCTTTTTAACCACTTCCATCCGTCCGCTGACGTGTCAGGTCGCGTCGGTGGCGTAAGTCGCGCGGTTGTGAAGATCTGCGTGCCATGTGACAAAAATCGTGAAAAGTAAGTTTTTAACGCCTTTTTACGATGCCTATATTTTGATAAGGGTTTTGTATTTTGGTTTAAGTTATATATGTTTCGAAGGCTCATTAACTAAAGACATATTATATATATTTGGTACTATTGATTTCTGTGTATTTGCTTCTTGGTTGTTGATTAAATAAAAATTGGGAGGTTTTTCTTAATGAGGACATTTGAAACAGGCTGTTTCAACTCTCCTCGTTTTCAATTTCATATCAGACAGCAGTCAATAAATAATGAGCACATAAAGAAATGCTTTTTTGTTGATTTAACTTGTTGTTTTTATTTCAGCATGCCTACTGATTATAAAAGAAAGACTGACAGGGGTATGGCGAGTCGCGAAATATATGATCTCGCAGCAGAAGAAGTAACTTTGCGACAGAAAAGTCTCCGTACAACCTGACCCATATCTCCCTCTACAGGTATATTAAAAAAAACACTGCTTATGAAGCTAACGAAACGGTGACTGCTCCAACGGTTGGATATCCCGAAAAGACTGTTTTTACAGCTTCAGAGGAGAAGGTACTCTGTGACTATCTTTTGAACTGCGCTGCTGCTAACTTTGGCCTAAGAACTAAGGAAGCCAGAACTTTTGCCTATAGGTTGGCTGTAGAATATAATAAAAAAATTCCTTCTTCTTGGACTGCGCATGAAATGGCTGGCAAGGTTTGGCTTCGATCTTTTATGAAACGTCATCCTGTTCTTTCTCTGAGACTACCTCAACCTACAAGTATCGCTCGAGCTACAAGTTTTAATAGAACAAACGTGCAACTTTTTTTTCAAAATTATACTGCAGTAGTTGACAAACGCAAGTTACAAGGGAGGGATATATGGAACGTTGACGAATCTGGCATCACAACTGTTCAGAAACCAGACCGCATCATTGCCCGACGCGGATAGAAACAAGTGAGTGCCATGACTTCCGCAGAGAGGGGAACATTGGTTACTATAGCACTAGCAGGAAATGCCCTTGGGAATCACATACCCCCGATGTTCATCTTTCCACGGAAAAGATTTAATGATCACTTTATACGCGATGGACCTACTGGATCAATTGGCAATTGGAATGGATCAGGATGGATGCAAGAAAAAGACTTCTATATATTTCTTAAATTTTTTAAAGACTTTTATTTCTACAATTTTTTATTTTAATAAATACCTTTAAATTATATCACAATTTTTATTTTACATCCCTTAATACTTCTCAAAAATGATATGTTTCAACTCTCCTCGGCCCCTGTTTCATCTTATCTCGGTATGAGGTGAGTTGAAACAAGTTGACTTGTTACGGTTAAGTCGATTTTTCACCACAATATTTAAGGTTTCCAATTTCTTTATGTTAGTCATTCGCAAGTGTAAAGAATGACCTATCGATTGGTACTAATATCATACGATTTCTGTCTATAGTATTTGGTGTATGAAACAAAATGTCAAAATTGTTTCAACTCCCCTCGGTCTCCCCTACCGAGAAACTTGATTTCGCACCAGAAGGCCACAAACGAAAAAGCACGCCGTCTGAGACTGACCGTCTTGACCCGAAATCTGGAGCCCTACGAATGGATTAGCACTCATATTATCGATCAGGTTCCAGAAACAAATAAGTACAAGAAAATTATGAATATACTCACCACTGGCGTGGGTACTTCGAACTAATAAAATATTACTAAAATAAAATCACCAGACAAACAAAATACTATTTAAGATTGGAAGACAAGAGTTAGCATAGTGTCCCCTGTGGCTGAAAGCCGGACTTATATATGTTCGGTTTGTGAAGTTTCCAGAAAGAATCCCTACTTTAATATTTTAAACTGTCACTCAAATTATTATCTAGGTTAACACGAACTAAATCAAAAGTAACTCGCTTCCTAACATAACAAGACACTTTTAACACTAATACAATTTGTCAGGATAAATTAATACAATGACTTACCTATAAAACAACGCCATCTAGTGGTCCGATGGCGGACGAAGAACATCAATACTATAGTTACAAACTACTTTGGATAAATCAAGAAATGCGACGCGGGGCAATAGATGTCGCTGTTAACAACTCCGTACGCAATACAAATATACTAAAAAAATAACTGTTACAAGATGACACATTACGCGGAGCCTTACAGCCACCTTACACCGGCCCCTATAGGGTACTCAGTCGAGGTGATAAAACCTTTAAGTTAGATATCAAAGGGAAAGATGTTATAGTATCGATAGACCGCTTAAAGCCAGCCTACGTGCTACAAGACTCATGTCCTGACTCCATACCAACTACCACTCCCTATACCAATCCTACCCCTACTCCCATTCCTCTACCTGATCCTGTTTCTATGAGGCATCCTGCCCCAGCTCAGGATGACGTTAGAAGGACGCGCTCAGGCCGCACAGTGCGCTTTCCTGATTTTAATTGCCCGTAGTGACGGTCTCTGGGGAGGAGTGATGTAGCCTACTCATACACCAATATTTATAATGTATGCCAAAAAAAAATATATATATAAATATACACAAACACATACATTCACCACTATACAACACTTACTCGCGCGGGCGCCTCTGCTTTGAGCGCGGCGCACCGCTGTAACCACAAGAATACGCTAGCGCAGCTTGCTTTAGTCGGCCACGAACGCCAGCGCTTGTAACTCGCGTCGCCCGTCTAACCACTGCACCGCCCCGCTCCGTACGCGTTGTCGTGTCGCGAATAATATTTATTCGTATTGTGTAAATTGTTTTAATCTATTGTGCTATCGTTTCCTATTTGCTCCTTCTGTCTTTGTGGTACTTTTTAACTGACTTTCTTTGGTGTATGTGTGTTCTATGTAATAAAGAATTTCGTTTTTCTACCTCCGAAACGAACTTTTATTTTTCTTTTCTCACGTACTTGTGCCGTAAGTACTATAAGTAGTTCTATAACTAGGAAGCTGCCCCATAATAGGTTGAAAATTTTGAGCCCGATAACGACAGCATTTTAAACAATTGTGTACTGTTGATCTTGCTAGATTCCTGCCACCCAAAGGTCAATAGTTTTGTCGAATATTTGACATAAGTGCCTGCGGTCCGATATGCAATAAATTAGTATGCTGCATTTGGAATAATAGCTTCGTAAAATTGTGTTTGCCACATACCAAGATTGGATGAATTATCGAGTCTGCCAACAACCCGTATTATGTTGTCGGCATCAAGAAATGGTGTTAGATTCGTTAAGCTGTTTTTTCTTGACAAAGAAGTACCGTTTTTGAGAGTTACAAATTTCTCAGGAAACATTTGTAGTTGACAATTCTGTATAATTAAATTTAATGAGTCCTGTAGTTCCGCCTTAGTAAAAAACCCTTGTTTTGGGGTGATTTTGTGTAAAAATTTGAATATGAATCTACGGACATAAGCAACAATCCTTTGAATGAAAGATAAATTTGAATGTTTATGAATTAAATGTTGAATGATTGAATGGTTAAAGGTTATTAGATTCAGTACTGACAGTATTATGATTTACTAAATGATTGCTAATGTTATGCGGCAGTAAATCCGGTAGATCCTGACCCCCGCGATTAGCTGGTGCTGACGGCCAGGCGACATCTTGAGTAAGAAATGGAGGTCCTGACCACCACAGCTCATTATTGCTAATTTCTTCGCCCTTCAGCCCACGTGAGACAAAATCAGCCGGGTTTTCCTTCGACGGCACGTAGTTCCATGTGTGCCCTGATGTAGTATCTAATATTTCATTAATTCTGTTGCGGACAAAAGGTTTTAGTTTATTTGAAGGCACAGACTACCAGCCCAATACGATCATCGAATCACACCAATAATAACATTTTTGTATTTTTAGTGTTAACGACTGCAAGACTACGGTACACAGTCTTGCACCCGACAGAGGCCCACAAAACTCGAGTCGTGGAATTGTTATAGATTTCAAGGGAGTCATACGATTCTTTGAAGTTAGCAACATTGCTCGTACTGAATTATTGCTGCCAATGGCTCTCAAATAAACGCAAGCTCCGTAAGCCTTTTCTGAAGCATCAGAAAAGACATGAATTGCATAATTTACTACATTACTATGACCAGCCCAGCGCAGAATTTTCAAATCATTTAATGCATTTAAATTGTTTACAAAGGAGGACCAAAGACTTCCAATTTCCTGAGACACTTCTTCATCCCATTCATATTTTTTTAACCATAAGCCTTGCATTAACATTTTTGCATCCACCACACACGGGCCTACCAAACCTAGTGGATCGAAAATTTGACTGATCACGGATAAAATATGCCGCTTTGTCATCCTCTCATGAAGTTTGATATTAACTGGAAACAAAAAAACATTCAAATTCAAATTCCAATGTAACCCTAACGTTTTACCTGAATGATTCTCTTAAAAAAAGTTGGAAAAGTTAAAAACATTGTCTATTTTAGAATTTTTAGAAATATTTGATAAAATCTCACAATTATTTGACCGCCACTTTCTTAAATTAAATTTAGCTGAAGATAGAGTAGACATGACTTGTTTGTAGAGCTCGATAGTGCCTGCAATGGTATCACCGCCACTTTAATAATATAATCGTCTATATAAAAATCGTGTTCTATAGAATGTTTGACTTGATCGGTTTGCGCAGTGGTGGCTAAGTTAACAAGACATTTTGTGGCTAGATAAGGACCAGAAGACGTGCCATATGTCACGGTGTTCAGCTCATATATTTTCAAATCTTCAGATGGATCTCTTCTAAATAGTATTTGCTGCAATAGTTTCTGACAAAGAGTTAATTCTATAGCACGATACATTTTTTCTATATCCGCTGATACGGCGTATTTATGCTGTCGGAAACGTAATAAGATTGAAAAAAAACTATCCTGAACCGTAGGACCTACTAATTGAATGTCATTTAACGATGTACCTGAAGTGGTTAAAGCAGACGCATCAAATACAGTGCGTAGTATTACACCATGATGTGGTAGAAAATTGTTTATTGTCATGTTATGCCGTAATTCTGTATCGTGTTTTGGTCGCGTAATTTCCGTCATATGACCAAGTTGATCGTATTCATTCATAAATTGTATGTATAGACGCTTAAAATTAGAATCCCTTTGAAATCGGCGCTCTAGCGAAATAAAGCGATGTTTAGCCATCTAAAAAGATTCACCCAGTACTGTGGGAGAAACCTTTAGTGGCATAGTGACTGAGAATCGACCGTCACTTAAACGAATAGTATTTTTTTTTAAACTTTCTTCGCAAGCGAGTTCCTCAGCTGAGAGCGAATATTTTGGTAGAATAGTATCCAATTCCCAAAAAATTTACATATCTATACTGTTTTGTTTTAAAAAAATACAGTAATGTAAAGACCTTGAAGGTTTATGTTGCTTGGAAATTACAGGACCGGACACTATTCACCCTAGCCTTGTTTCGTGTAATGTAGGGTGGTTTTTGCCCAAATCCATGTGACCGCTGCACAAAATGTTCCAAAATACCTCTGCACCAACAAGAATGTCTACCGCAGAAGGTACATAAAATAAGGGATCGGCTAATTGTAAACCGATGGAATAGGAATACACCTAACATCGATTAATTTCGATGGTAAAAACTTGGTTATTTCGGGCAAAACAAGACATTCTAGGTTAATTCTAAATTCGGAAGATTTTGATTCCAATGTAAGGCTGCAAGACTGTGTACTATTAGACGTCTGGTTGTTTATACCTGTTACTGTGGATGCCACGTGACGCTTCGGAAGACCGAGCTTGCTACAAAGATTTTAAGTTATGAAATTGGTCGTACCACCGTTGTCCAATAAGACTCGGGCGTCGTACCTTTCGCCATTGTTGCTAACCACCCGCACCAGAGCTGTGGAAAGCAAAACACATGAAGAAGTAGTACTCTGTAACGCGTCACTAGACAACGCAACACTGTCTGAGGGAGATGTCATTGGATTTTAAAACGGATCTTCCACTGGGTCAATGTGCAACATTGTGTTATGCTTCTTATTACAATACTTACAATTAGAAAACCTACATTTAGTTTCTCCATACCCTGGACGTAAACAATTTGTACACAATCCTAATTCCCTTATCCTTTGAACTCGAAATTCTGTGGCTAACCTTTTGAATTTATCGCAAGAATATAAATAATGTCGTTCTGCACATAAAGGATACCTTATGTGGGTGTATGTTTGATATTTAATTTCGTTATTTTTATCGTGTGTATGTATAGTAATCTATGTGTTTTCGACCCAATTTTTAGTTTTTTTTTTTATTGTCTAGCGTTTCCAATAAATTAGCTTTATTATATAAGAATGTACAAAATTGTTGAAGGGAGGGAGTCTTGTCTAGATCATTGCGATACTCTTCCCAGTCCCTACTGGTTGTGGAATCTAGTTTAGTTGACATCATGTAAATGATGATAGTATCCCAGTAATCTGTTGGCTCATCCAATGAATTGAGTGCCCGAAGATTCCTATTAGTAAGGTCAACTACATATCGTAACGAGGAACTCGATTCTCTTAGAACTGATTCCACATCAAAGAGAACTTGCATGTGATTATTTATCAAAAGACGCTTGTTATTGAACTGTTCGCATAACAAACTCCAAGCTGTTTCATAATTGTCGCTATTGAAATCCAAATTTTTTATTAGCTCTTGAGCAAATAGTGAAATTTGCTGATATAATCGATATTATTATTATTGTGAATTAGTGAGGGATAAGTGTCCTTAAACTCTAACCAGTACTGATAGTCGCCATGAAATACAGGGAGAACTATTTTAGGCAAACGAACAAAGCTTTGTTTAGTCGTACCCTGCTTCAAGTCTGAGGACGTGGCCTCCGAACCACAGTCATCGAACATCTCTTCCCGACCGCTGGCCAGCAAGCTGCGTGCCTTCGCCACCAAAGGAAAATACAAATCCTCAAATTGGACGCGTACGGCATAAGCTTCCTCGGTCTGCTCCGTCACAGATTCAATTTCAGTCTGTAATTCATCAAAATCTGCGTATACGGCATCAAATTTACTAAAGCGCGTTTCAAGTTCGAGACGTTGTAGCTCGGATAAGCTAGAACAGCTTTGAAGCATATCAATATAATTTTTAAAGACTGTAACCTTTGCCTTCATAGAACTGCGTTTGTTAACACTTTTTTGATCTAATGAAGCTGATTTTTGAACAACCTTCTGCTCTTCCGACATCATCAATCATCAACAGCCTATACTAGTCCACTGCTGGACATAGGCCTCTCCTTAGAAAGGAGGTTTTGGCCTACTATACCACGCTGGCCAGACGGATTGGTATAGGGTTTGTTTCAAGTTTTCCTTCTCTTTGCAGTGCTGTTGTCCTGCTTAGTTTGCTCCCTTAGTCGGCTCTTACGACACCCACGGGATGAATTGAGGTGGTGACAATTTGTATTCTTAATCCGTCACCACACGTCTTCCGACATAATGCAATTAAATGAGGGTGAGGGTGTAAATCAAACAGACTGTTAATCTTTCGTTAAGTAATAACCGAATTATATTAGAAAGCTATTAATTATAAGGATATTATTAAGCACTACAAAGGGGAATGCTAACTACCCATAGACACTTTGGCCCTAGGTGCACTCATATAAAAGCATATGGAAACGATAATATACAATTTAAAGAATGAAATGATTAAGGAATTGGTATTAAAAAAAGTCGGGATTTTTAAGATATAAAATGATTTTAATTTTCAGAAATAACTACAGTTTTTTTTTCTTAAATATCATTTTCTTGTTATTCTCACATACAATATCAAGTTATATGTAGTTGTTAGGTATTTTATGATCATACATCATTTGTGTCATACACAATTAGTACATCATCCAGGAATTGAGCCGGAGGAAAAATATTTGTTTGATGTCGTGCCCAACCCAAATACCATATTACTGTCATTATATGGGCACAACATCCTACCGTTCGACGGCCAACAGTACAGTTACAACAATACTTTTTAATTGCACTTCTGCCAGAATCATTGCCACTAATTAAAATATATATTTAGGATTCAGAAGCACAAATCAATAAAAAAAACAATTATCTTACACGCTAGAGATCATTTAATGAACTAATAAAATCTAGAAACTAATAATCTCATTTATTGAACACTCTCATAGCATAAATTTCAAAATAAAACACCAATCACTTATACAAATCAACTGTTATCTACTTACAGAGTTTTATAAGGCTTTTCAGCAATTGAAATTATAATTACAAACACTCACAAATCGCGTCGACAACTACCGTTCTGTACCGAAGCCAATGAGCAAATGAACGTTTTTCGGGCGTGCACCGCCTTTTATAGGAATCGTCTTTTATTAAAAATGAGTTCCCTAAATCGGCCTATCCTGACAAAGCGTCGTCCTCGATGCGGTCTTCATGGTGCTCGGCTGGTACTGGTCCCAACAATGCAGCTGAAGAGTCTCCACCAAGCTCAGCCATCTCAGTAGCGGGTTGAAGTGCTATTGATGGTGACCCTGTGTTGGGGTCACTTATTTCGTCCTCTGAAATATGAACGCATCTTAGAAACTGCAATAATGGTTTTCATAGTGTAGGCTACACACAACATGCAATTTTTAAGAAGGCTTATAACTAGTGAGAGCTCTCAAGATTGTGTCCCTGTTTTCTAGGCCCGCGATGCTTTTACTGATCCAATGCTGCACCTGTGAACAAATCAGACAGAAGGCGTCCCCTCTGTCTGAGGTTGACGGAGGCATCTCTGAACCGCACGTCAACACTTCGGTCATTTAGTTCATTTAGACCAATACCTCTCGCTATAGGTACGTCTATTTGGACGGAGGCATCTCTGAATCGCGCGTCCTTTATGCATTGCAAGAAATCAGTCATGTTCGTGTGGATGGAGGCATCACTGAATCGCACATCCAACAAAGTTCATCATTTGGTTAAATGCATTTACCACCTGGCAACGCAGCCTGCCAGCGGAGCGCATAAAACCTATTCAATACTCACCCTCAAAAAAGGCTGCACATGATTCGGGACACCACTCTCCGTTCCAGGGTATCATGTACTCAGCAGCCGCTTGTGTGGTTTTGCCATATGAACCGCTGATGAGTTTCAACTGGTAGCGACCACTAGGTAATACTTTGAGCACCCTATACGGTCCGCGCATGCCAGGGTCTAGTTTTCCTGTGGACTGAGAATATTTAATTACGAAAACCAGGTCGTTAACGTTATATGCGCGTGGTGTTCGCCGTTGCCGGTTGACATGAGAATCTTGCTTGGCTTGATTTCGTGTCAACAGTTGGCGAGCTCTTGTTCTGCACAGCTCTCGCCAGCCTTCGTGGTTTTCGGACATATCGATGGCGACGTCACGTATTAGCGTTCGAACGATAGGTGTCGTGGCGTCAGTGCCCACTAGAAGCTTCAGTGCTGAGGCTTGTGTGGTTTTCTGCTTAGTAATGTTAAGAGTGAGTTGAAGTCTCCATAGTTTTTCTGACCACTCCGCGTGTCTATAATTGGTTTCAATACGGATCATGTTCAGAACGGTTCTGACGTATCTTTCTACCTGTCCGTTAGCATTGTGCATCTCAGGTGTTATAAAATGGATATCACAACCAAACTCGGTCAACAGAGTAGAGAACTCTGAGGACTCGAACATTCTTCCGCGGTCAGCTACTACAAGCTTAGGAACGCCAAAGAGTGAAATTGTGTTACAGAACGCGCGTTTAAGCTCACTAGCATCCTGCTTACGAATCGGCTATAGCAAACAGAACTTTGTAAACGCGTCTACTACTAGCAAGACGAATTTGTAACCGTTAGATTCGGGTAACGGACCAAGTACATCTATATGCAAGGTTTGGAAAGGGAGACCGGGTTTTTCCCAAGATGTAATCGGTTGGTGAGGGGCTCTGGGTACACGTTTATTGGACACGCACACAAGGCAGTGCTTTATATACTTTACTACAAATTGGCGAAGTCCAGGAAACCAAAAATATTTGAGGATTAAGTCTATGGTTTTCTCTGCACAAATGTGCTCATGCTCGTCGTGAAAAATTCTCAGTAAACTTAACCGGTGTCCCTTGGGGATAAAACAAAGTAGTCTGGCTTCCCCACCCACTGGTGTGTATCGATAATAAAGTAGCTCATTCTGCCGCACATATCGTTGAGGATCTAATTCTCCGTCCTGTAATTTCTGTAAAATGCCCCGTGTCTCATCGTCTGCCGACTGAGCAATCTGCGCCCAGTTGCGTGGTCTAGAAATCTGGTGTACTTTGGTAGTGACTGGGTTTCGACTTAGGTAGTCAGCATGTGACATCATGGTACCTTTCCTATATTCAATACTAAAGTTAAAATCTTGTAAGTAGATCCACCACCTGGCGACGCGTGGGAGCAGGTCCTTCTTCTTTTCAGTCGCCTTGAGAGCATTGCAATCGGTAACTACTTTAAAGTTTATTCCTACCAGATAGTGACGAAGATTCTGCAATGCTTTCACGACCGCCAGAGTTTCCAACTCGTAAGAGTGGTACCTGCTCTCGGCACCCTGTATGGCTTTACTGAAATAGGCGACCACGTGCTTCTTACCGTCTGTCTTCTTCTGCATCAATATAGCACCATAGCCGACGCTGCTAGCGTCGGTATGTACTTCTGTAGGCAGGGACTGATCGAAAATGGACAATATTGGTGAACTAGTCAAACAACTTATTATCTCTTGCCTAGCATTCTCTTGTTCTATACCCCAACAGAAACTTACATCCTTTTTCAATAAACGTGCTATGCAAGCGGTTTTGGCTGCATAGTCTCGGATGTACCTTCTAAAATATCCCGCTAAACCCAGAAATTGTCGTATTTGTTTCACGTTACGAGGTACCGGTGCATCAACTAGGGCTTGAATTTTATATGGGTTCGGCCTAACCTGACCCTGACTAACTACGCGCCCCAAGTATTCGACCTCCATTGACAAAAATGAGCATTTTCTTAGGTTAATTGAAAAACCCGACTCGGTTAACGTTTCTAGCACCTTTTTTAATAAAGAAAACCCTTCATCTACACTGTTACTCATACACAGGACATCGTCGATATAGACCAGGACGTTGCCAGTCTCGGTTTGGCCGCGAAGGGTGTCGTTAATAATTCGTTGATACACTATGGGCGAATTCGTCAGACCATAAGGCATTCGGAGATACTCAAAATGTCCTTCCGGTGTGACAAATGCCGTCTTATGGATTGAACCGTCTTCAATAGCAATTTGGTGGAATCCTGTGGCCATATCGAGGCTGGTGAAGTATTTAAAGTTACCTAATCTATCTATGTGATCGTCTATAAGTGGTAGGGGATACCTGTCTCTAACAGTTAGACGATTGAGTGCTCTATAGTCGACACACATCCTATCGCTTCCGTCCTTTTTCTTTACCAGTATGATAGGACTTGCATACTCAGAATTAGACTCACGAATAATGCCTTTATCTTTTAAGTCATGTATGATTCCTCGGACTTTAAGTTTCTCCGAATGTGACAGCTTATAAGGTCGGTAAGCAACGGGTGTATTATCAGTTAGTTTGATAGACATCTTGCCGGTGGTAACAGTAGTCGATGCAGTGCCCGAAATGAAGTAACTAGAGAACTGCTTTATTAAGGTTGTAAGGCGTTCAAGTTCGTCGCCCTTAAGAGGTGTATTGATCTCCGGGACCTCACCGACGGATACCGCGTGGACGTTGCCCTTAACGGCTCGAGTTAGGTACTGTCTGTCTTTGGTCCGCACGTATGTGATACCATCACGGTTTAGGATATCAGTTCCTATAATAACGGGCGTAGTCATACAAGACCCTGGCACCACTACAAAGTCAGCCTCAATAGAAATATTATCGAACTCAATCGTTAGCGTTACAAAAGAATCCGCATGTATGGCAGTGTCGCTAATTCCCTTCAAAACATAACTCTTGGGTTTTCGTTCACATGCAAAATGTTTCAATGCATCAGAGGAAACCAATGAGATGTTTAAGGCACCACTGTCAATTAGAACATCCACGGGGATGCCCTGTATAACCGCAGTTGTAAGGTCATTATTTTGTGGGGAACCAGCCACTTGTGTGCTACATAAATTAATATTTTTCTTATTACGAGAGCCTGACCTTTCCTTAGCAAAACACACGTCTTCACTATGTCCAGGTTTTTTACAAAAATTACAGACTAATTTATTGGCATTATTAGTGGTAGGACTAACGTTAGAAGTATGGTCGGTTTTTGACTTTTTGGGACAACGGTGAGATTTATGCCCACGTTGTTGGCAGTTAAAGCATCGCAGATTCAATGAGCGATTAAGAGACATTGGTTTAGAAATAGAATTTAGATTCTCAGGTTTGGTGCGGGTAGGTTTCACATAAGTAGATAAAAATGAAACTAAGTCATGAATTCCTAGTTTAGCATTAGCAGCCGCAGCCCTAACCTGAGGATCCGTAATGCCACGAATAATTATTAAGGTTATTAGCTCGTCACTTTTAACGATATTAAAACGAACATACACTCGCTAAATTTCTGAACTGAAACGCAGAAATTTCTGCAATGCGATACTAAAAAAGGTTAAACGAACGTACGAAAAAAATCTACTACAAAATGCTAAACAAGACAACAAGAAACTATGGAGAGCAATAAAAGACATCACGAATACATCACAAAAACATTTAGACTCTAAAGAATTGCTAACGTTATCTACTTCACCCGAAGAATCGCTAAATAAAGTCAATAGTTATTTTATTAATGTAGGAAGCTCACTAGCAAATAATATATATCAGAAAAACTTGCACACGTTGAATATGAATTTCCAAAATAATCATACAGACACCACTGTTTGTAAGTCTTTTGCCCTACTTGACACGTCTGAATCAGAAGTAGAACGCCTGATTGAGACCTTAAAAACGGATTGCCCTAGCGGTTGGGACCTTATTAGTAACAAAATTCTCAAAGCACATAAGAATATTTTTGTATCTCCGCTTACAAAAATATTTAATGACTGCCTTCAATTGGGCGTCTTCCCTGATTCTCTAAAGAAAGCTGTAGTGTGCCCGATCTTTAAGGCAGGCGACAGAAATCATGTCGAAAACTACCGGCCAATATCCATCTTGCCTTCTATTTCAAAAATACTTGAACGTATTATAAACGTGAGGCTTGTTAAGTATTTGGAAGGTAATAGTTTGTTATCAACTAACCAGTACGGTTTTCGAAGAGATCAATCAACTGATCTAGCCGTCAATAAACTCACCGATTATATAACATCAAACTTGGATAATGGTAAAAAATGCCTCACTATTTTTCTAGATTTAGCCAAGGCCTTTGACACGATTTCTGTTTCCATCCTGTTGGACAAACTCGAAAGACTAGGTGTTAGAGGAATGCAATTAAAACTTTTTAGGAGTTACCTAACTGGGAGACTGCAATGTGTTCGAGTAGGAAGTCATAAAAGCGGTAACCTTGAGGTATCGCACGGGGTTCCACAAGGCAGCATACTTGGCCCTACGCTTTTCCTCGTGTACATAAACGAACTTACAAGCTTAAGACTCTCCAAAGGCATGATCATATCTTTCGCGGATGATACTGCACTTTCCTTTAGCGCCAACACTTGGAATAAGGTTTTTGTTGCTGCACAGGCGGGTTTTGGTGCTGTTGGGGACTGGCTTGATAGAAACATCCTTACCCTTAACGTAGATAAGACGAAATATATCTGCTTCAGTATTAAGGGTGTCAAGGAGAATTTTAATAATCGTAAAATCGCATCACATCAATGTCAATCCGGCTGTAACTGCTCATGCCCCACAGTGGAACGTGTACATGCAATAAAATATTTGGGCGTTATCATGGACAGCAATCTTAACTTTAAAGAACACATAAAGGTAATGTGTGGAAGAGTAAGAAAGTTGATATGTCTTTAAAAATCTCAGGCATGTTGCTGACCCCGGATTGTTGAAACAGATATACTATTCTCTTTGTCAGTCGCTCTTGAAGTACTGCATCTCTACCTGGGGTGGCGCCCTAAAAACAGTAATGAAACCGATCG
Organism: Arctia plantaginis; assembly: GCA_902825455.1. NCBI lineage: Eukaryota > Metazoa > Arthropoda > Insecta > Lepidoptera > Erebidae > Arctia > Arctia plantaginis. Next base: position 70,894 of record CADEBD010000355.1, read on the forward strand.
AGATCGCACAGCGTGCGATATTAAAAGTCTGTTCCTTTCAGCCCATATTCTTCCCTACTACAATGCTGTACCAGATAGCTGGAGTTCTGACAGTTCGTCAACTATTTATCCTAAGCGCTTGTCTGCTACAACATAGAAAGCACACCTTTGACCCACAACTTTTGGAAAAACGAAGAAAAGATATAGTTTGTCCCCGACTAGCAACTTGTAAAACAAAATTTGCCCAACGTTTCGCTAATTTCATTGCCCCTTTTATATACAATAGAATTAATAGAGCTATAAACATATATCCCTTGACAAAAGTGCTACTAAAGAAACAGGTATGTGAATACTTACTAAAGCTGAATTATGAAGAAACGGAACTACTCCTATATATAGCTAAGTAAATAAAAATTGACTGACATTAATGGCTTATGTCTAACCAAATAACCAAACATATACACTTGAAAGCACACACACACACACACACACACATACATACACACACACACACACACACACACACACACACACACACACACACTTCTGTTAAATTAAAATAATGTGTATACAAAGGACATGGCCAGTTTCTGCCTAGTTTTTTGGTAGCATGTACATTAATAACAGCCTTATGATAAGAAAATAAAAAGAAATATATAAATTATGGCATCCTTCATATTTCTGTCTAACTTCCGAGTGTTAACACAAGATTAAAGAGTTTTTTTTTTATTTCCTATACATTCAGGTTCTGCGCCATTTTGAGAAAACGTGTTTCCAGTAAAAGTAATGTTTACGTATAAAACCAGCGTAAATATGTAAAAATAATTACGTTGGTTCAAAATAGTACTAAAGATTAAAAATCAATATAGTAATGATATTTATGTACATATATAAAAATATTATAAATGATTGTTATTAATTCATAATAATTATACTTCTTTGTGATTTGCTAAACAAAACGTAATGCTATGTTATCATGACAGCGGATCTGTCACTATATTTTAGAATTTTGGCATTTTGCTCACGTTGTATTATTTATACAAAAGTACCTATAACTAGCGGCACGTAAGTCTAGCGCTGAGCGGAACGTGGAAGGGATAGCCGCGCATGGGTACTATCGCGCACGCAAATATTAACTTCAGTAAATAGTTAATGTTATAGAGTGTAACTTCTGAAATTTGTTCACGTGCCAGAGTCGTCAAATTTGAATTTCTTTATTTTCTCAACAATAGGTACAAAAGGTAAGTAAGTAATCATACTATATAACATTATAAATGAGAATATAAGTTTGTTTGTTACCCTTTCACGTGAAAACTACTTAACCGATCATCATGAAACTTTGTACACATATTCGTGGAGGTTTTAGAAGTAACATATGATACTTTTTATTAAAATAATATTTTTTACGAAAGATAAAACTGCGAGCGAAGCCGCGGGTAAAAGCTATAAGAATATATACAGACAGTTATTGTGCTTGTAGGAGATGGGAGCCTGCACTGGGTTGAACCAGTATTATTGGTCTCCATGTGTATTAACATTTAAATCTTAAGTAGTAGTAATAAACGTGTATGTTAAAAAAAATGTACTTTGTTTGTGCGTGTGCGTGGTGTGCGTGCGTATGTATGCGTGAGTGTATGTGTTTGTCATTATTATAGTTTATAGTTCCAATATCCAAAAAAATTATGTTACCCAGGATTTTTAACAAGTTTATAGGAAGTAGAAAAATTAAAACAGAATTTGTTGAACTATAATTATATGCAATTCACTTTGTGAAAGTTTTCAACTTAGCAGTTTATTATCTAAACAATGATGCTTGATTTGTCGCATTAAATACCACAACAATTAACGCAGTCCTTTCCCTACCACAACATACGACTGTAACGTTAAATAATTTTAAAACGCTTTTTTTATGTCTTCTGTTCCCAGCTGCAACCTGCATTGTCTTTAAATGAGTATTGTATTTATTGCAACAAAAATTAACAGCGATAACAATATAACTCAGAACGCGACTGTACTCTGGAAGCACGCGGTGTGTCGTATCAGTGCGGGGGACGTAATGCGACTGGAGAGCCAATCGGCGCTACGCACGCCCGCCCTTCGTCCCTCTTACCCCAAAAAGTACCTGATTTTTGACTTCTGCGCAGGAACTGTCACCGCTAAAGTTACGTGCCGCTAGTTATACCTACTTTGTGTATTATTTACGCTTGCGTTTTTGTGTGAATAGTGCGATTTTCAACGTTTACCCATAATTATAACGACCATTGCTTTTCTTCACGGACTGATTAGATTGCCAAAACGTTATTTTGAGTGCTTGTTATTACCGACTTGATTTTATGTACGTTTCGAATATTGTTGAATAAATATTCAATTATGAGGTGTATTAACTGCGGGATAGCCACGGGACGGTTAAAACGACATGTTGCATCCTCATTAACAATGCCTTTCCAAACAACGCTTGCACGATGGTTATCAACCGAGGTATGTACCTATTTGTAAAACCACAACATATTATTTTACACAATTGCAAAATACACAATGATTATGAGGTTCTATATCTGCAGAGACAATGCTTGTTCTATATCTGTCAATGTCAATGGTTTAAATCACAACTATATTTCTTTAGTTAATTAAAACCATAATACTAGTTGGTTTACAATATTATTTATCACTCATGTATATAAAATGTTTGTTTAGAACTTTATTAATGCCATAATAATTAAAAACGTGGTTACACCTATAGTTTCTTAATGAATTATGTCTTTCAGCTTCCCGAAGATGGACATATTTGTCACCCATGCTTCTTACTGCTGTCTTCAGAAGATGCAAGTGCAAGAGTCCTGGGTCATACAATGGTGTGTCTTGGTTGTGGCCGATCAGTGAGGGATGCAAGACATCACATTGTTGAGTCTGAGAGTCCACTTCTTCTGGACTTTTCTTTTACAACAAGACTTCAGGTATGTATTGGGTTTCTATAATTACCTGTATTTAATTATTCTAAATACATTAGCTTTATTCTCTATTATTTAATTATTTACTCACAGCTACTTATTTCTTGTAGGGAATAACAAGGAACTATATTAGTCATCCGTGCTGGATGAGAAGTAACAGACAATTACATCATGACTCATCTCGAGAAGAAACTGCTCAGTCTTCGGATAACATCCAGCATGAAGATGCATTGATACCAGTTCAACCAGAGCCTCCTAACTTACCTTTATCACATGTTTTGCCACCAACTCATAGTCCAACACAAATAATGTTACCAAACTATAAGCGTGCTTCAAATACCTCTGCTCATTGCATATTTTACAGATGTAATAACAGATCATTTCATCTAATTCCTTACTTTATAAAAAGAATTTTATTAAATGATCACAACTTTTATATACCTCGTAGTTCAAGAGTTTGTGAGTCACATTTATACACAGATGAATGGCATCTGTTGCCACAAAACATCATAACATTTTCTTCTTTTAGTGCTAATCAAATAGAGGATATAATCAAAATATCTAAGTCTACAGGTGAATATATTAATTTTGAAAATATTCATGAAATGCCTAATCATTTTTGTCATTACTGGACAGGACTAACAGTAAGTGAGTTCTTAAGCTTTTTAAATAGTTTCCCTGCACTTAATGTACGGAAACAAAAAACAGCCCTGGCAATATATTTAGCCAAGTTAAGAACAGGTGAAAGTAACAGAAGGTTGACAACAATTTTTAATATTCCTAGATCTACTTTAGAACTAACAATGAAAAAAGTGAGAACTTGCCTTTATGAGAATTTTGTACCGCAACATATAGGAGCAAATCATATCAGTCATTCTGAAATTGTTTCTAGGAATTTACGAATTCCTTATGCTCTATTTGGTGATCCAGAAGTAGCACCTGAGAATAGACCTGCTATACTCATGTTTGATGGTACTTATATTTATCTTCAGAAAAGTGCAAACTATATGTTTCAAAAGAAAACATATAGTTTACACAAATATGATAATTTAGTGAAACCATTCATGATTGTTTCATGTGATGGACACATTATTGATGTTGTAGGTCCATTTCCTGCTACTCAGACCGATGCTGAGATCATGACCAATTTGTTAGAAAATGAAAATAGTTCTTATCGTAGACTTTTTAGAGCTAATGACATTTTTATTTTAGACCGTGGTTTCCGGGATGCAATACCAACTCTAGAAAGTTTGAACTACAGAGTTTTTAAACCTGAATCACTTGATGAAGGCCAAACTCAACTAACTTATTCTCAAGCTAACAAAAGTAGACGTGTAACACTTTGTAGATGGGTCGTTGAAGTTGTTAACGGCAGATTCAAACGAGATTTTAAACTGTTTAGGCAACGGTATTTTAATAAAGCTGCTACCCATTTAATGATTGATTTTAAGATAGCAGCTGCTATTTTGAATAAATTCCACCCTGTTCTCATTGACAATCCTTACTGTGAGCAAATTATTCAAAGAGCATTGCGGTTCATGGATGAACCAAATCATCTAGGGCAGTTTGTAAATGATTATAATTTAAACAGACGCAGAGTTATGTTTAGAAGAATTGATGGTAATCTACCGCAACTGGAAAGATTTCCAATATTTTCGTATGATCAGTTGTTGTTAATCGCATTAGGTCCGTACCAAGTAAAACAGGCACGATCATATTATGGTGAACATATAAGAGCAAATGGGGTTTACGAGGTGGAAGTGTGCCCAGAACTGGATCATTCTCAAGAAATGGTTCTACAGGTAGGCGGGAACACTCCTTATTTATTAAGGGGGCGTATAAAGTCCAGGCATATAAGTCAAAGGATATATTATACATATATTCTGTTTGATACTGAGCCCAGTAACAACTATTCACTAGATTCTATTTTAGGTTATTATTGCAGCTGCTTAGTTGGCAACAGGACCGTAGGATGTTGTTGTCATGTAATGACAATGATCTGGTACCTAGGTTGGGCTAGACATCAGACCAATATTACTCCACCAGCATCATTTTTAGATAATATTTTAGTTCGAATGATTGAATATTAAATGTCATAATAAAACATTTTATATAAAAACTATATTTTTTTATTTCACCCATTACCAATCCATTAAGCATCCACTCAGTCCTTCAGCGCACCTTAATCTAAAATCTGAACTTAAAATAATCTTGAAGTATTTAATAATTATATTTCTTAGTTATCGCATCCTCGTTAAAAAATACTTTTTCAGGATAAACTTAAGCATGTTTTACCGACTGGAAACCGAACTAGGGCCACTTAATTCAAACGCACTTACTACCACGGTCGTCTTTAAAAATAATATATTATTATAATAATATACTATAATAATATTTATTTTTATTATGTATCCATTTAATACCTTTTCAGTGCTCCGAACGCCTGTAGTTTTTATGAAAGCAAAACAGTTTCTCTGAACTCATTGCTTTTAAGTTTAAGAAGGATTAAAACATGACATCCTTTTATGTAAATATCTAAAAAATCTGAAGTACATGGAATATGTAACATATACATTATATTTTTTAGGACAAATTTAATTCCAAAAAGCAAAATTTCGTTAATGTACATGAACTTTTACAAGCTAGGCAGAGGGCCTTGTATAAATTGGCCATGTCCTTTTATTACCCCTATGTAAATGGCTAAGATAATTAGACAATATTATATCCGAGAGGATTGGCGCTGATAGCCGAAATACAGGCTTTGCCTAGTTCGGTAACAGATGCTAACTTCATTTACTTGTACTTAAGAAATATCAGCCTATCTATAATTTGCAACCCTGTATGCTTTTGTGAAATATACGTATTATTATTATTATTATTATTATTATTACTTAGTCCCCTAACAATTTTAAGACGTAATAATGTCCTTCTTGCATACTCGGCGTACGTGCTGTATTTATCGGAGGTGACATGCATCGCATCATATAGGATATTCGCGTAATCGAGCTTTTGTGGACACAAAGGTTTGAATTCTTTCACGAAATTGCTCCACGTTCGGTCGCTAGTTACCCACTCGTTTAGCCAGGAACGCGCGTCGCCCTTTAGACACAGTGATACGCGTGATAGGCACTCTGAATCGCCCCAGTTATTAGAAGACTTAGCGCGTTCAACTTCCTCACACCATACGTCTATATCATGCATAGTTGGGTCAAAGTTGGATACAAAGTACTTTTGCGTTCTGTCTGAGTTTACAGATCTAATTGCTTCAGCTAATACTCGTGCCGACTCCGATACTACTTCGCGGCCGTCCGTTTGAGCACTCGATCTCTCAAGTGTTATACTTCCAGATACGGGCATATTTAACGTGTTGCTAGAACTAGGTATCGGTGTTTCAAATGTCGGCGCTGTAACCTGAAGAGCCTGACTATTCTGCAATTTGCCTAGCGGGGGCGTGTACGAGCTTACGGTCACAACGTTTTGAACTGGCTGGTTGTTAGTCGTGTTACGTAAAGGAGAACGTTCAGCTTCTAGTGTATTTAAACGTGACAAAATTGATTGCAATGTTTGCTGCATGGCCCCGTTTTGATCACAAGAACTGTGATTTGACCGCGAACGCATTCTACTTCTGGATCGTGATCCGTACGGAGAATAAGTTCGACTCCTAGAGCGAGTTCTGTTCCGAGAACGAGACCTATACCGAGAACTACGGTCCCTATCGAGCCGACGCGACTTGTTGCGAGAGTTATGCTGTACATCAGCCATATTCACACACAAACAATAATTAGAAACTAGAAAATAAGCAGCTAATTGGTGTTTTATTTCCCCCCCTTTTTTTTTTTTTTTTTGCGCACCAAGAGGGTACTATACAAATAAAACTGTGGACGTGTTTTATAAGATTATCCCACTTCTGAATTTAGGATTCAGAAGCACAAATCAATAAAAAAAACAATTATCTTACACGCTAGAGATCATTTAATGAACTAATAAAATCTAGAAACTAATAATCTCATTTATTGAACACTCTCATAGCATACATTTCAAAATAAAACACCAATCACTTGTACAAATCAACTGTTATCTACTTACAGAGTTTTATAAGGCTTTTCAGCAATTGAAATTATAATTACAAACACTCACAAATCGCGTCGACAACTACCGTTCCGTAACGAAGCCAATGAGCAAATGAACGTTTTTCGGGCGTGCACCGCCTTTTATAGGAATCGTCTTTTATTAAAAATGAGTTCCCTAAATATATATAAAATATATTTTTCGACGAGCAGTTAGGACTAAGGTGTATTCCTTCCATAATGCTGCTCCTATGGTCATTGCATATTTCTATGTGGTAGCAACCATTAGCTCTTATATGCTCACCATAATAGGAGCGAGCTTGCTTTAATTGGTATGTACCACAATCAATTAGTACTAAGTCGCTGTAAGTTAAAATAGGAAATTCCCTAACATTTTCGGAGCCTACGTTTATAGTTCTAAAGTCTGCCCTAGCTCTATTAAAATAAATAAATAAATAATATCAGCACTAACATAATGAAATCATAATAATTACCAAAAATCGAATAATATAGCTATAAAATAATGGCTGTGTTTGGCAGAAAATAGCGCTAGGAAGCGCTTATGAGCGCTTACTAGCGCTGACACAGTTTTCGGCCAGGACACGTTTGCTAACTTCAGTAGCGCTGACACAAACCGCCATTTTGCTTATTTTGTTTGTTTTAAAAGTAGAATTTATAAGATGTTTGTGCAATTAGTTTCAAGTAATATTAAAATAAATAATAATGTCAGTCCAAAAAATAGTAAAATTAGTAATTGGGAACACTTAATATTTTCCCAGAAACCAATGAAATTCGGATTAACGTAATTTCACTTTTATCTTTTCGGTACTTTTATTTTCTGTTTAAATGTTGCAGACCTGTCAGGATAAATGAATACCCCAATTAATAAACAGAAAATAAGATGGTTTTTTCTAACAAAAGCAAATTGTTGAGCGTTTCATGGTCGAAAATGGGCATTCCCCATTACGCGGTAATCGACAAGGAAACTTACAAAGATAGGCAGGCAGTGCAATTTAATGTTTCGTTCTATGTGCAGGCAGGTACTTTTAAAATCTATAAATAAAGCTTGTTTATATATAAACGTGTAGCTAACAGTTGCATTGTATATACTTAATAGACAGAAATGCTTGACTCGCATAGAACAACAGCGAAACTATGTTTTTATTTTAATCTATTGGAAAGGGTAATGAAATAACGTAGGAATAAATTGGAACGGACTTACAATTCTCACAGATCATATCCAATATACATCCAAGTAGCGCTGGCAAATATTCTAATCCATTCAAGCAGCCGATGATGTGCACAATTGACAGTTGAGTCCAAAGTTCACCACTTCCTTGTAAACCTGTGAACTGTATAAAGCTGGATACTTTTCGTCGAAGGACCACTGTTTCTTTCTCTAACAACTGTATTTATGTTGTTGGAGACTAAAGAAAACGACAGACTTATAATATCAGCTTATAATTTTAGTTTACAAAATACATGTGAATTGAGACGAATATGAAGGTATATTGTCTTGCGTATCGTGTCGCGTCCAAGCAAATTGTATCGCTGTCGTGGAGGAGTTTCAACCCCGCCTCCAGCGCTCCCGGCTCATGCGTCTGTCGGCCTTCAGTGCTGGCTGCGTCGCCGCGCCAACAGCCTCTTGCGGATCCCGAGTTTTGGAAACCGAGTTTAGTTGATCTGCTTCTCGGTTCTGATGTCGCAAGACAGGTGTTATGTTCGGGTTCGGTTATCGTCTTGCATCGGGATGGACTGATTGCCTTCCCATCGGTTTTGGGTTACTTAGTTTTGGAGTCAGCATTTCCTTTTATTCAGAGTAATGATCAAATAGTATTTACGGGCGTTTCTCTGGCCGAGGTTGTACAAAGGTTCTGGAAAGTGGAGGAGGTTCCTTCGGTCCCTCACACGGACCCACTGGACTTGGAGTGCGAGAATCACTATAGATGGACTCTGGTGCGTTTACTGTCAGGGCGGTCTATGGCACGGTTGCCATTCCTATCTTTACACCCACCTTTCGGTCAATCGTTTGGCTTAGCGGAGAAACGTATGTTGTCGATGAAGCGCCGCATGAAACGGGATTCTGTATTTCGGGAAAAATACATTCATGCGCGAATATAAGGAGTTGTGACATATGCTCCCCTCGCGTACGGATTATTCCTTGGTGGAACATATTCCTCACCACTCTGTTTTTAAGGCTGATAGTGGAAAGATACGTGTTGTATTTGACGGATCGGCTCCGTCATCCAGCGGCGTATCTCTTAATCAATGTCTCAGGTGCTAACTACGAAAGGAATATCTCGGATCTAATTACGGCTTTCTGTAGGCGTGTCGTGGTCTTTGCCACAGATATTCGTATGATGTTCAGGCAAACTATCATACATCCGGACGATGGGCGCTACCAATTGATTCTTTGGAGGGAAGATCCGTCGCAGCCACTTTTAGTCTACGAACTGGCTACAAATACTTACGGGTTATAGTCCAGCCCTTGGATGGCCATTCGTAGCCTAATGGAGTTGGCTCATCGGGAACGAGCAATATTTCCAAGAGTGGCAGCCATCTTGGAAACAGATCTATATGTAGTCGACATATGCACCGGGGCGTCGCCTGAGCACGAGGCGCTACTACTTCGAGATGAGTTAATCGGAATTCTTGCCACGGCTGGCTATGAGTTACGAAAATGGGTCTCCAACTGCCCACGCTTATTGACTGATCTTCCGGCAGATCACAGGCAGGATCCACTCCTTTTTGTGGACTCGGAAAGTCCTCACTGTACTTCCGTCTTAGGGGTGCAGTATCTACCGATTTCGGATACTTTTTCATTTCGGTTCACGGCAGTAATGGCGAAACTCTGGACTAGACGTTTGGTACTCTCTACGGTGGCCACAATTTTCGATTCCAATGGTTGGATCCAGCCATTGATATTTGGGCCAGAAAGTCACAGGCTCGTTGCGCGCCCTCTATAGGCTTAAGAACTTTCTGCCATTGAAAGCTAAGGCAACGCTTGTTCAGACTCTAATATTCCCTGTAATTGACTATGGTGATGTGTGCTACTTTGACCTGAATGCTGATCTACTCAATAAGCTTGTCCGCCTTCTCAATAATTGTTCGTTCGTCTTCGTTTTCAATTTACGCAAATATGATCACGTGTCTCAGCATCGCTCTCTTTTGCAGTGGCTTTCAATTCGCCAACGCAGAGAGACACGGGCATTAACTACCCTTATTCTTTCATTCATTCTTTACTCTTTTCCCCAAGTTCTCCCTCAACTACTCAACTTCAATACTTAGGTGCAAACCACGCTAAAACCCTTACTAAGATCGTGGAATCAACACCATGTCTGAAATTTATTTTGTTAAATGCACCTTCGATATCGATAAAGGTGCCTAGTGTTGATATTTTGTGTTTTACTACTCAATGTAAAGCTGATTATGTTGACTTTCCCATCGAGTATGCGTGTTGGTTATTATGTACGGGGGTGACTGACTAACGCAGTGCTCCGAGTTTACCTATTTATTAGCCTTTCAAGAACCTTTAATAGGAAGTGTTGTAATATAATATTGTTGTGAGGGTAGGTATAAGTTCCTACACAATAAACCAGTTGTTGTCCCGCACTCGGTCGTTTCATTATAAACATAACATGGTGACAGCGGTTTACTATTATTTGGCATAAATATAGCGAAAAAGTTGTGAAACAAGTAATTTCAAGTGAGAAAAGTGATCGTTGGTGGTTGTGATCAAGTTTTCGTGCGTATTAAGTGTTATAAACAGGTGATTACAATGGAACACGCTCGACCGCCTTCGGATTTAAATATGGACGGCGCCGGGGGGCCGGCCAGCCGTGCAGAGGCTTGGATAAAGTGGAGACAACAATTCCAGTTATTTGTGAAGGCTTCAGGCGTAGACAAAGAAGCTGCCAGTGTTCAAGCTAGTTTGTTAGTAAACCTAATAGGGTCAGATGGCTTCGACATTTATCAAACATTCACGTTCGCGAGTGACAAGGAGCGCGATGACGTCAACGTATTGTTAAAAAAGTTTGATGAGTATTTCGGAACAGAAACAAATGTAACCCTAACTAGATACAAGTTTTTTACCCGCAACCAACAGGAAGGGGAATCGATTCAACAGTACGTGATTGCATTGCGTCTTTTTAGCAAAAATTGCGAGTTTGCAACTTTAGAAGACAGCTTGATTAGGGATCGAATTGTTTGTGGGGTACGACAGGCCACGGTCAAGGACCGGCTGTTACGTACTGAGAAACTCACACTCGATAAGGCGATAAAAATTTGTCATAGCCGACATGTGTTGTAGCAGTGTATTGGGGCGCGAATCGTGTGAAATGATGGGTCTCGTCAAACGTCTTAGATCGATTCAGATGTCTGATTACAATGATTTATTTAAAGGCTTAGGGTGTCTACCTGGCAAGTATCATATAGTTGTAGACAAATCGGTTCCACCAGTCATTTGTGCACCGAGGAAAGTGCCACACGGGTTACGCGATCGGCTAAAAATTGAATTACAAAACATGGAACAGAAAGGGGTTATCAGGAAGGTCAGTCACCCTACTCGTTGGGTGCATCCGTTAGTATTAGTAGCAAAAAAGAACGATGACATTCGCGTGTGTTTAGATCCACGGGAGTTAAACCGCGCGGTACAGCGCGCTCACTTTCAACTGCCTACTCTAGCGGAATTAGCGGCACGCCTGCACGGTGCCCGCTACTTCTCGGTGTTAGACGCCAACGCTGGGTTTTGGACAATACAGCTGGATGAGGAGAGTGCAGATTTGTGTACTTTCTCCACTCCATTCGGTAGGTATCAATTTTTAAGACTTCCGTTTGGCGTGAATTGCGCGTCTGAGGTTTTTCACGGGAAAGTTCGACAACTTCTGGAAGACCTGGAAGGGGTAGAGAATTATATTGATGACATAATAGTATGGGGATCTTCTAAAAAAATACATGATCAGAGACTAAAGTGCTTACTTGAAAGGTCGAGGGAAAACAACTTAAAATTTAACAGAGAAAAATGCAAATTTTGTGTTGAGGAAGTGACGTATTTAGGGCATGTGTTTGATAAAAACGGTATGAGACCGGATTATGAGAAAGTAAAAGCGATCAAAGAGATGTCCATTCCTTCTGGTAAAAAAGACTTAGAAAGGTTTTTAGGAGCGGTAAATTATTTATCCAAATTTATTCCAAATTATTCTGAAATAGCTATTCCTCTAACTAGATTACTGAAGAAAGATAATGAGTGGCGCTGGGAAGAGAGTGAGAGTGCGGCATTTGATAGGTTAAAGGAATGTGTGACGGGTGCCGGAGTGCTGGCACTGTATAACCCGGCTCGACCCGTGCGCCTCGCGGTAGATGCGTCGGCGTTCGCAGTAGGCGCTGTATTGTTGCAGGACGGTCGACCTGTAGAATTCGCCTCTCGCACCCTCACTGAGGCGCAAAGAAGGTACGCTCAAATCGAAAAAGAACTGTTAGCCATAGTGTTTGGGTGTGAACGATTTCATCAATATATTTGTGGCCAACGGGGTGTCGTTGTAGATTCTGACCATAAGCCTTTAGAAAGCATATTTAAAAAACCACTCATGTCCGTTCCAGCACGGTTACAGCGCATGATGTTGAGAATACAAGGCTATGACTTGGTAGTTAATTATGTTCCAGGCAAGTACCTAAAAATACCAGACATGTTGAGTCGTGCGCCACTGCGCGATCTCTACGGTGAAGAAGTGAGCACAAATGTCCTTTATCAGGTACAAATGGTGGTCAATAATGTGCCTATGTCAAACAATAAATTAACTTTAGTAAAAAAGGAAACCAAACGAGATTTAGAGTTAAGCGCACTTTCAAATTATATAAACTCAGGGTGGCCTACTAATAAGTATGAGGCAAGTAATGCGGTTAGGGATTACTGGTCTTTCAAGGATGAGTTGTTTATTGTGGACAATGTTGTATTCCGGAATGATTTAGTTATTATACCAAAAATCTTACGTGAGCAAATGTTAAGTATTGTTCATGAAGGCCACCTAGGTATAGACCGGTGCAAGCGCCGAGCAAGACAGGTGATGTTTTGGCCACACATATCTCGTGACATAGAGCTTTATGTTAAACGTTGTAAAGTCTGTCAGGAGTTTTCAAACGTCCCGGCTAAGGAACCTATGATACCTATAGAAATTCCTAACTTACCGTGGAATAAAGTGGGCTCAGATATTTTTGAATATAAGAATAAGTATTTTTTGATTATCGTAGATTATTATTCTAATTATACTGAAGTCTGCAAATTGAATTCTATTTCATCTAATATAGTCATCGAAAGTATGAAGGAGGTGTTTTCTCGACATGGTGTTCCAAATACTCTGATAAGCGACAATGGACCACAATATAGTAGTCGCGAGTTCAAGCGTTTTGCAGAGCAATGGGGGTTTGATCACGTGACATCATCACCTAATTATGCTCAGGCAAATGGGAAAAGCGAAAGAGCAGTACAAACAATTAAATCATTGTTAATTAAGTCAATTAGAGGCAAAGGAGACTTTAACTTGGCTCTTCTTAATTTTCGAAATACGCCGAGAGACGGTTTGAGTTCTCCTGCTCAGTTACTCATGGGTCGCAGACTGCGATGCCAATTGCCAGTTCATCCTACACTTTTAAAACCTAGACCTGTCGACCCAATAGAATATCAAACAATGCTTGATAAACAGAATAAGTCCAAGTTTCATTATGATAAAAACTGTAAAATATTGCCTAAATTAAGGAAGGGTGATTCGGTGATTTTTGTAGATGGCAAAAGGAGAAGTAGGGCCACTGTGGTCGGCCATGCAAACACTCCTCGTTCATATATTATACAAAATAAGATAGGGGCAAGATACAGGCGCAATAGGCGCCACCTAATCAAATGTGAACCTGATAAAAATGATTATCAGGAGAGTTGTAATGAGGAATGTGTTCATGACCAATTCAGTGATGCGTGTGAGGATGCTGATTTGAAAGATAATGGAGGCAAATCACAATCTGACAAAGGTCCTATTGACTCTTTTATGAATCCTGCACCCTTGCCCGCACCACCAGCTCGCAAAGCTAAAGAGGTTGCTCGGCAACGCATTGCTAACAAATTAACTTAAGCTAAAATATATGTATTTTTCTGTTTTATGTTACAATATATAAATTTGTTTTTGAATAACTGTTAACCTTAACCATTATCAAACTTGCATGTCATGTCTAAAAATGTTTAATTAGTTAACCTTTTTTATTTTATGGGGAAGATGTTGTAATATAATATTGTTGTGAGGGTAGGTATAAGTTCCTACACAATAAACCAGTTGTTGTCCCGCACTCGGTCGTTTCATTATAAACATAACAGGAAGGACGTGAGACTGATAGTTCGGTGTAATTTTGGCTGTATGTAGTCACCTTTGCCAGGTTTAGGGATCAAGACTACTTTGACATCTCTCTTTTTCATGGGGATGTAATGGTGTGCCAATCAGCTTCCGTAAATTCTCTTTGTAATTATATTGTCCTGCGTAATCTGCTCCCTCGGTACTTACGAGATAAATAAGGGTGGTGCCACTCCGTGTTCTTAATTTGTCACCACACGGATAGAACTTTCTTACCATCAACTGCTGTCAGTTCTCCAAGCTAATATGACCAGCCCACTGCTACTTCAGCTTGCTAATCTGGTGGGTTATGTTCATGATATTGATTTCATCAAAGTTCATCTGTAGGCCGATGCGTATGGAGCAGTCGGGTGGGTTATTTATCATGTGTTGTAGGTCTTGTAGCCTCTCTGCCATCGTGGTGATGTCATCTGTAAATCGCAGGTTAGAGATGCATTCGCCATTGATGTTGATGCCGCACCTTTTGCAGTGCAGCGTCTTAAAATATCCTCCATTGCATTTGTGATCAATTTCGGGGAAATAGCGTCCCCTTGTCTCACTCCTCGATGCAATGGTATGGGCCTTGTTCGTTGATTCTGTAATTCAACAAAATCAGGGCCATCCACATCATGCGGTGGCTTACTTGATCAACATTCACAAAACTCGAGTGAGAGAGAAATACAATAACATTGTGAGCAAAACGATTATTTAAGATACAAAACTGTAACCCTTTGCATCATTTAGGGACCAGTCCATCAACTTCTCGAGAACCATAATTAACTCCACGACTTACCGGGTAAAGATGGCTCATTAGAGAAACGGCAAGTTACTCAAATTCAACTATTTCTAATAACTCGACGAGAATCTGCACTGATGGCGTAGTGACTGACTGCACGGATGGCGTAGTGGTTTGAGCGGTCGCCACGCCGCTTCCTACTACGCCGAGTGTTGTTCTGAGTCTGGGTGTTCTTTGTGTCCGTTTCATGTATATTTGTAAGGTACCCCGCGACACAGGATTTATTCCTAATGCGGGAGTTGTCTTTTTAAAGAAAAAAAAAAAAAAAAAAAATCTTATGTCGATGAAATCTACGACACTCTACGAGAACCTACGAGACCCTCCAAGAACCTACGAGATTCTCTGAGACCCTCCGAGAAACCCACAAGACCCTCCGAGAAACCCACGAGACCCTCCGAGAAACCCACGAGACCCTCCGAGAAACCCACAATACCTTCCGAGATACCTACGAGTACCGCCAAGAACCTTTCTATAAATCTTGAAGAACCTACTTAAGCAGCACTGATTGTTTGTTTATGTAACAACTAACATAGAGCTGTAACCTGGGGGGGACAAGGAGATAAATATTAAGTACAAGAAGCGAACGCGAAACCCTAAGACGGCGCATATAGTCCTCCAGGTAGGACCCATAGTATGGCAGAGGATGACGAGGGCTGGAGCCCTCTACCTGGACCTTCAGAGGGTCAGAGTGGAGGAAAAGTCCCCGCTCATTCAATGCACGAGGTGCCTGGCCTATGGACATGGTCGGAAATTTTGCGACGAGAGCGTGGATAGATGCAGCCAATGCGGAGGACCCCATCTGCGCGATAAATGCGCAGACAACATCGCGAGAAATAAACCGCAGTGCTGTGGCTGTTCGCGCTCTGGGCTGCGAGTTACCGACCATAACGCGTTCAGTGTCGACTGCCCAGTTAGAAAAAAGTGGGATTACTTGGCCCGTGCAAACACAAATTACATCTAGTACACATGCAGGAAAACACATAACACACACACACAGACATAAAAAAACACAGAAACACAAACACGGCACATACAAACACGTAAAACACAATAACACGAACACAAATAGTTACACGAAGTGTATATTAAATATACACGACGGTACTAATACAGGAACACAGAAACAAAACACGACACACACAAAACAAGAATACAACTGATATACAGAAGGTATATTGGATATACACAAATATATCAGCACATAAACACACACACGAAACAAAACAACAACTAAGATATGAAATAGAAACCAGCAGAAGAAACGGATAATGAATATATAGTAATTGTTCTTATATATGTCATTGCCTGATTAAAAATGTTTTAAAAATACAAGAAATTTAAGGTATAAAACGGAAAAACCACGAGAGACACACAAATCCTGCAAAGAGTATAAACTAAAACTTTAAATGAACTAAATTGTAGAAACGAATAAAAAAGCACTCAACGATATATAATCAAATCAAATCAAATCTTTATTTGCCAACCAAGTGTACATCAATGATCTTATAATATTATATGTAGTAGTCCCAACTCAGAAGCCTTCTTCAGGCATTGCAAAAATTTGAGAGAGAACGCAGAAGAATAAATTGTTACACAAGTACAAGCATTTTTTGGACAATACAAATTAAGTGACTTAATAGTACAGTATAACAATCAAATAAAGCATGCAAAAATACGAAGGCACCCGACATTCTACATCACTAATACATATACACATTTTCCTACTGTCCCTAGCATTTCCGAGCATCACGACCGATTTTTCTTTTTATGATTTGTACTTAGGTATATGCTTTCTGTTTTCCGTGTAATAAGAAATGTAGTTTGTTAAGTGTTTTTTTCCTCAATGTATTCTTTAACAGAATAGAAACATTTTGTAATTAAGAATGCTTTTAGTTTTTTAATGAATAGTGTAGTCTTCGTTTCATTTTTTATGTGGATAGGTAATTTGTTGTATATTTTTACAGCCATGTAGTAAGGGCTCTGGTGTAGCATTTTAATTCTTGATGGTGGTAGGTATAGTCTGTCTCTGTGGCGTGTGTTTAAATTGTGATTGTCTTTTACTCTCGCGAAGTGACTCATGTTCTTGGATACAAATATGCAGATGTCAAATATGTATAATGATGGTAGTGTGAGGATGTTATATTTAATGAAGAAGGGCCTACAACTATCACGATTTCCAATTTGTCCGATAATTCTAATACATTTCTTTTGTAATATAAATAAATCCTGAAAGTGTACACTGTTTCCCCACAACATAATGCCGTATCGTAACCAGGAGTATGCGTATGCGTAGTATGCTGACAGTGCGGTTTTTTCGTTTGTGCTGCATTTAAGTTGGAATAGAGCATATGTAAATCGAGACAGTTTATTTTTTGTATGTTCGATGTGTGCTTTCCAGTTGATGTGTGTGTCTATAGTTATACCAAGTAATTTGAATGTATCTACAGTTTCTAGTTGTGTGCCATTGTATGTTGTGTCGATGTTTACGGGGGTGTTTCTGTATGTTCTAAATTGGATAGTTTTTGTTTTGTTATAGTTAATTTCTAAGTTATGGTCGTTGAGCCAGTTATTTACTGTATCTAGAGTTTCCTGAAGTAGTGGTGTCGGCTTTGTGGTTTTGTCATAAGTAATTAGTATTGATATATCATCAGCAAATAGGACAGGTAATGTATGTTCCTTGTTTAGTACTTTTGGTAAGTCGTTGATGTATATCAGAAATAGCACACAACCCAACACGCTGCCCTGCGGGATTGAACACTTTATGTTCCTTTTTTCAGACCGGACTATTTTAACCTCATTCGTATTGGGGTCGAAATGGTCAATTTGGACCATTTGTGATCTATTTTCTAAATATGATCGAAACCATGTGTAAGCTGGGCCGCGAATACCAGAACCGCTTAGTTTATTCAAAAGAATGTCGTACAATACTTTGTCATAGGCTTTCGTCATGTCAAGTAATACTCCGAGTACATGTTTTTTGTCATTTATATGTTTTATGGTAGTCTGGATATACTTATATACTGCTAGTGTAGTTGATCTTGATTTTCTAAATCCATTTTGACTATCATCGAGAATGTTATATTTTTCTAAAAAATCGTATAATCTGTTACACATTGTTTTTTCAAATACTTTCGAAAATGTGGGTAACAGAGCAATAGGCCTATAATGACTAGGTGTGTAGGTGTCGCCTTTTTTGTGTATCGGTTTGATTATTGATATCTTTAGGGGGTCTGGAAATTGGCCATCTTGAAGGCTTTGATTAACTAAAAATGTGAGCGGTATTGACAGTTTTTCTGCACACTGTTTCAATAGAATTGGGGGGATTTCATCTATGCCTCAGCTGTGTGTATTTTTAATTGAGCGTATTATGTCGATTATTTCTTTTCTATCTACAGGACGCAAGTACATGGAGCACATTTGTGAGTTTATGACGGGTCGACCCAGCGCACTGTTTTTGTTGGTTTTATTGTTATTCGTGCCCATACCCACAGTAGCAAAATACTCACTGAAATTGTTGCAAATAGTTGTTGGACATGTTACAATGTGGTTGTTAATTTTTAATGATATATTTTGTGGAGGGAGTCTTTTTTTTTGTTTACCTGTTTTTTGATTTATGATATTCCACATTGTTTTTGTTTTATTATCGTTGTTTTATTATTATAACTGATAAACATAAAACTGCTAGAAATAAGAAACATGCAAAATATATATAGGCTTAAGAATAATAAAGGTAAAACAAAGTTAGAAAATAAGAAATGTAAGAACGTAGAAATAAGATGTTTAGTAAAAATACATCCAGATGTAAAATTTGTAAAATAATTCAATAGCAGGTATATTTAAAATATGTAAAGCATAACACCAAGAACGCGGCCTTAATGTGCGGCCTGAAATGTATGAGAACATGAGCATGTAGAATAGATATATAAGGTCCCGATGAACACATGATCGGGGAAAGGCGTAAAAAAAAACATAGAGCTATACATTCAGTCAAAAAAGTATCGGGAATGGATGATTTGTTTATGGTTCCAAATTCAAATTTTAGATTTTTTGTTGTTGTTAGATTGGCACAACTGTTTTCCATTTTGACGCGCAGTTTGAGTTGCATCTGTTATTTATAAAAAATACGGTGCTGTTTTTAGTTATATCATATCTAGTGTGTATTGCGAATTTCATAATGGACAAAAACATCGAACAAAGAGTTTGTCTTAAATTTTGCATCGCCAATGGAATTTCGTGTTCGGAGTCACTGAAAATGTTGCAGAAGGCTTACGGTGAATCGAGTTTATCAAAAACACATGCTTATGCGTGGTACAAAGCGTTCAAAAGCGGTCGAGATGTGATTGAAGATTTACCTCGTTCTGGTAGGCCAGCAACTGAAGTTAACATCGCAAAAGTGAAAGGAAATAGTGACTGAAAATCCTCATTTAACTTTGAGAGAGATAGCCGCCGAACTTTCTATATCTCACGAGTCGATCCGTACCATTTTAACTAATCATTTGGGTATGAAACATGTTACCGCTCGGCTAGTCAAAAAAGACCTGAATTTCGTCCAAAAACTCAATCGCATGAGCGTCGATGAGGACATGCTAGAACGAGTCAATTCCGATCCACTATTCATGAAACGCATTGTTACTGGTGACGAGACGTGGGTTTACGAGTTTGACATGCAAACTAGTCAACAAGCTTCGGAGTGGCACCTTCCAACTGAACCGAAACCGAAAAAACTACGCTAAAGGCGATCAAAAGTCAGTCATGTTGACGGAATTCTTGCCGGAAGGTCAACCGTTAAGTAAAGAACATTATTTGAGCGTTATGCGGCATATAAGAGAGCAAATTCGACGAAAAAGGCCAGATTTGTGGAAAGAAAATTCTTGGATTTTGCACCACGATAATGCGCCTTCGCACAAGGCCATAATAGTGAACGAATTTTTAACCAAACACTCAACAAATACCATCGCGCAATCACTATATTCATCAGATATGACTCCAGCTGACTTCTTTCTTTTTCCTAAACTTAAATTATCACTTTGTGGCGAGCACCCTGGGGTCATCCCTATCACGCGGCGCAACAAAAGCTCCGTGCATCCCCCCCCCCCCCCCCCCCCCCTCTTATGGAGACTCTCCAGCCCAGCTTCCTGCAGACAGTGGTTGAGGGCCTTTTCCCGCAGCGGGTGGAACACACACCCCGGCCTGGGCCTGATGGCCTCCTTGGTCGACACGACGGGGAGGACGAGGATGATATTCCGCCCGATTCCGATTTGAAAGAGTGCTTTCAGTATTGATGCAATCATAGTCTCATTCGGGATTTGCGATAGATTTGCAATAAACAGGGGTAACATTTCACTACAGTAATATTACATAGGCGTGTGTCGTGGGTAGATGTAAATAATGGAATTTTTTGGAATTGGAGAATTGGGTTCGACGAGACTTCGAGAGTTACAAACGAGTCCTCGAGAGTTACAAACGAGTCTTCGAGAGTCATAAAAAAGTCAAAAAGATTGCCATATTTGAAAAATTAATAAATCATTTTCTTATAATTTGAAAATTTATTACGTTTTTTTTTATTTTGACCCATAAAGATGTTATTTATTTATCATAATTATTGATACCAATGTATAAACTACAACGACATAATAAATTTGTAAGTGCTATTGCCGAACGAAAAAAGTGGCACTGATTTATTTTGTAACAGTTATTTTTTGTACATTTGTTGGTCTTGTTAAAAGCTACATCTATTAGCCGCGTTGCATTGTTTTTAATTTATCTAAGGTAGTTTATAACTACAGTTTTGATCTTCTGTGTTCACTGATGTTAAATGTCAAAGTAAAATGTTGAAGAGGGGTTATTTTCTGGAAGCTTCGTTAACCGAAGATATATAAGTCCGGCTTTCTGCCACGGGAGACACTGCTATCTCGTGCCTTCCGATCTTATATAGTGTTTTGATTGCTGTGTGATTTGATTTTCTTAATATATTATCTGTTCAAAAGTACCCACACTAAAGTGGTGAGTATGTTCTTAATTCTACTTAAACCTATTTGTTTCTGGTACCTGTTTAATTATATGAGTGCTAATCCATTCGTAGGGTCCCAGATTTCGGGGTCAAGACGGTCAGTCTTAGACGGTGTGCTTGCTCTTTTGTGGCCTTCTGGTACAGACTCAAGTTTCTCGGTACCCTCTGGCAAAGCTGGTGATTGCGCGGCTCACGACGCAAGCGGACAGCCGTACCCAAGAGTTACGTACTTAAACTTATAATTGTAATTTATTAAACTTTTATCCATATCCAATATAAATAGCCGACTCGGGCGGAAGAGGAAGTAACCTCCTGGAGGGACGACGAGGTGGCACCGAGCACCATCAGCTCGGCTCTAACGCGCACCGCTGCGGTTTTTTTTTTCTTTTTCGTGTACCCACACTGTTTAATTAGTTTAATTTGATTTACTTTTTCTCTGAAATATACATGTATGTATAACTGAGGTGTAAGTTGTTTTCCTCTAAAGAGTCCCATAGGTTTCCCACACGCACACACTTCTATTCTCATACAAGGCGCCCTGAGGTAATCTCTTGAATCTCTCCACTGGGTCAGCCGGTGAGTAGTCCGCCAGAGAGGAAAAGCGGCTACAAATTGGCGACCAACGTTTGGCCAGCGATCCAAACCTCGGTGTGTGTGCTGTGTGAGGGTGCCTAAGGGTATTCACTTTGGAGGAGACACTTCCCTCCGTCCGATACTCCCCAGGACGTTAATTGGTTGTGCGGGTGCAGTACGCATGTAATAATTTTACCCTCATTGGATTTTCAGCCTATCGTACCATCATCCCTGAGGCAAGGAAAATCAGTGAGACACCTAAATTCCAAATTTAACTCAAAATTCCTACTGCACATATTTCGGGTAAGTTTTGAAACATTTTCTGGCCTAAATTTTTTTTTTTTGAGTTAGCTACTTCTGTTCGTACCTTTGAGGTCCGTAGCGTGAAGTTGTGCATACTTGTATATTCAGTGTGTTTTTTTTTCCCAGTACTACTGGTGTAATTTACTTGAAACTTCACTTAACTTATAAAGTTTTATGTACCCTCCATTTTTTATATAACCTCTTGGCTTAAAATTAGAATAAAATAGTTTTGTGATATACAATAGTTCTTAAAATTTATGTCGAAATAACTTTTATGATAATTAAACTTGGTCAATTCATTGGATTACTATGTCAATATTCTAAAGATAATATAACTTGTCTTAAATTTTTTTGTCGAATTAACTTTTATAATAAAAAACTTTGTCATTTCATTGGATTACTGTGTTAATGTTCTAGAGATAGTATAACTTGTGTCTTGAATTGTGAAACAAGAATATCTTTGTCTTTAGTTGAATTTGCTTCTCAAGTTTTGAGAATTACTTAATGTTTTAATATTTTATTATAATATTTGTTAAAAATATTAGTGTGCTTTAACCTTCTCACACTTAATAGTGAAGAAGTATACTCAGTTTCTACTTTGAAATATTACTTGATATTTTAATATTTTATTATAATATTTGTTAAAAATATTAGTTTGCTTTAGCTTTCTCACACTTAATGGTGAAGAAATATACTCAGTAGCAATTATTTTGTACTTTGAGATATTACTTGATGTTTTAATATTTTGTTATAATATTTTTTAAATATTAATTTACTTTAACCTTCTCACACTCTGTTATTAGTGAAGAAGTCTACTCAATATCATTATTTTTTACTTTTTTTGAACTGTAAAAGACATTAAGTCTGCATTACTGGTTTGTTAACTTGTTAAGATTATTTTTTTTGTATAATCGAATTTAAATTGTAAACCACCATGGCACATTTACGTAAGTGCATTAACTACCTTAAAAAAGATGAACTTATTAATGAACTGTCTGCCATGGGGATTTCAGCGAATCCGGATGATACGGTTGTCGGCTTGCGAAGTGAACTGCGTACTGCTTTGCGGCTTATCCGGCGTGGCAGCATTAAGGCCAT
This sequence comes from Arctia plantaginis, assembly GCA_902825455.1. Classification (NCBI taxonomy): domain Eukaryota; kingdom Metazoa; phylum Arthropoda; class Insecta; order Lepidoptera; family Erebidae; genus Arctia; species Arctia plantaginis. The sequence continues at coordinate 94,038 of CADEBD010000355.1, forward strand.
CGCCGCTGTTCCTGCTGTTGCCGCCTCTGAGTTGTCTGTCTGCGAGCCTAAGATCTCTGAGCTGGAACAGGTCCTTTCTTCAGGTGATTTTGTTTCGAATAAAAATTGTCGTACTAGAGTTGCATTGAGGGCTAATTATCTTCTCGCTAGGTTAGCCAGGTGTGGTTTAGACTGTCCAGAACTAGTAGGCATCCGTGACCGCTTAGTCAAAGTTTTGGCAGTGTCTGAATCAGATACCGACTCGGACTCTGAGGTTTCGGAGAAGGAGACCGATCCTACTCATCGCGACCACATAGGTTACACCTCACCTGTGGTAAGGGGGGACCGCTCGACGCGACCCAACGCATCCAGTTCCGACCCTAATTCAAATATAATAGTAAGGGATAGACCCGTTAATTTAAATTCTTTTAATATAAAATATGATGGCTCTTCTTGTGTACGTGTCTTCATTGAGAGACTAGAGGAGCTCAGATGTGCTCGGGAAGTCACCAAGGATAAGATCCTCACAGCCTTCTCTGACCTATTGGACGGTCCGGCCTTGTCGTGGTACCGCACCAACAAGGAGTCTTTCACCTCATATGAGGGCATGATAGAGGAGCTGAAAGAAACCTTCGACCTTCCTGACTATGATTATCGCCTCCGCAATGAAATCAGACAGCGTACACAGGCCCGATCAGAAACATTGGGCAACTACATCTCTACAATGCAGGCCATGTTCTCTAGACTCTCGTGCAAGATGCCCAGTGAGGAGCAACTGGACATTTTGATGCACAACATCAGGCCCGATTACATGAAGGAATTGGCCCTTCATGACGTAAAATCTATAGTTGATCTGAAGCGATTGGGAAAGCGCCTTGAACTTGCGCGTGCTAGGGCTGAGGCATTTCGGGAACCAGCTTTCGAAAGGTGTGGGATCACCTCAGATTTACACCATATGAAAAATAAATATGTTCAAAAAACTTCTCAACAGGTCTCAGCAGTGGCCCGTCCTTCGACCTCGAACGCACACAAGTGTTTCCGCTGTGGTGGTGGCGGTCACCCTGCCTCCAGCTGTACACAGTCGAGGGATGTGGTGTGTTTCCGGTGTGGACATAAGGGAGTCAGAGCACCTGAGTGTCCGAAATGCAATGCCAAGCCAAAAAACGAGTAAGTCAGGGCCTTGTTAAAAGATCACCAGTCGAGTCGGAGCGAGTGTCTCTGTCTGATGATCACTCTGATAGGGTCCTGTTTACCAAACGGGATAATGATATAAGACCGTATTTAGTAGTTAAGATCCTGAACTTAAATGTTCTAGGGTTACTTGATTCGGGTGCAGCTTGCTCTGTGTTGGGTAAGGGAGCGCACCACATTTTTTTTGAATTAGGGTTTGAGCTTGAAAGCATCAGCCCTAACTTTAACCTAACTACAGCAGACGGCTCATATTTGCCATGTCTGGGCTGTATTTCTTTGCCTATTGAATATAATTCTGCTGTCAGAGTTATTAAGTTTTATGTTGTTCCAGAGATTACTACTGCCATGATATTTGGTGTAGACTTCTGGCAACAGTTTCAATTGGGGAATAGACTGATCTCTCAGAATATCAATCTTTCCAACTTTAGCGACTGTAATCCTGTGGAGGCTCTGTCTCTTAACAGTGGTCTAGAGGATTACAACAATTTGACCGCCGATCAGAAGCGGGTAATTAACTGCATCATTGAGAAGTTTGATACGATCAACACGGACAAGGTTGGTTTAGGTCGAACATCTCTGGTGCATCATGTCATAGACACAGGAGACAGTAAGCCAATCAAGCAAAGGTACTATCCGCTCTCTCCCCTGAAACAGAAAGCCTTGGAAGAGGAACTGGACCGGATGTTGGAGATGGGAGTAGTGACCCCATCTCAGTCCGCGTGGAACTCACCAGTGGTGATGGTGGAGAAAGCGAATGGTGACCTAAGATTGTGCCTTGACTCTCGTAAGCTCAATTCTGTGTCTAAGAGCGATGCGTATCCATTGCCGTATATCAACCAAATCTTAGACCATCTCAATAATGCAAGGTATTTGACTTCCATTGATTTAAGTGCGGCGTATTGGCAGATTCCTTTTGACTCGCCTCAATCCGCCGAGAAGACCGCCTTCACTGTCCCAAGAAGAGGTCTCTTTCAGTACAACGTTATGTGTTTCGGTCTCATCGGAGCTTCAGCTTCGATGCAACGCCTCATGGACCGCCTATTTGGTCCCGAGTTCGACAATAGGGTATTCGCATTTCAGGATGACATAATCATTGTGGCCAGCACCTTTGAGGAGCATGTGGACCTCTTACATAGAGTCTATCAGCGCCTTAGGGATGCGGGTCTCACGATCAACATGCAAAAATCGCATTTCTGTCGTAGCGAATTGAAATACCTCGGGTACTATGTTGACAAGCATGGCCTGCGGACAGACCCAGGTAAAGTTGATGTCATTCTCAACTATCCTACACCTTCCAATGCTAAGGAGGTGAAAAGATTCCTGGGCATGGCTGGGTGGTATAGGCGTTTCGTAAACAATTTTTCTAAGATTAGTAAACCCTTATGTAAATTAACTTCTAAGAATGTATCATTTGAGTGGACGCGTGAGGCTGAAGAGTCTTTCAACCTGTTGAAGGCCGCTTTGGTCTCCGCTCCTATTTTGAAAATGCCTGACTACTCATTGCCTTTTAGGATTCTCAGTGACGCGTCATCCTTCTCTGTGGCTGCTGTACTCACGCAGACACATGAGGGAGTGGAACACCCTATCGCGTATTGTAGTCGTTCTCTTAACAAAAACGAAGTCAACTACAGCACCACTGAGCGAGAACTCCTAGCGGTGATCTTTGCTCTGGAACAGTTCAGGCAGTACGTGGAAGGCCAGAAATGCACCGTAGTTACGGACCACGCCTCGCTGTTGTGGTTCCGTAAACTTAAGAATCCGACAGGTCGCCTGGCGCGCTGGAGCATGAGGTTGAGCCAGTTTGACGTCGATATAGAGCATCGAAAAGGTAAAGACCATGTGGTACCCGATGCTCTGTCTCGAATTCAGATTGACACAATAGGCACCAGCGTTACTAGGGACTCTTGGTACCTCCACACTCTAGACAGGGTGAAGAAGAACCCTCAGCACTTCCCCAACTTTGATATACGGAATAACTGTTTATACAGGCTATCAAAGCAGAAATACTCTCTGACCTCTGATTTTGAGTGGAAGCTGGTGGTGCCGCTGGAAGACAGGTTATCCCTGCTCACCAAGTACCATGACGACGTCATGAGTGCCCATGGGGGTGTTTGGAAAACCCATAAACGTTTGGCCCTCTACTATTACTGGCCTAAGATGTACGAGAGTGTCAAGGAATATGTAGACAAGTGTGAGACTTGTAAGCAGTACAAACCTGTGAACACTACTCGTCCCGGCCTAATGGGGAATCCGAAACGGGTGTCTAGACCTTTTGAGGCCATCTCGTGTGACCTGCTGGGTCCATTCCCTACTTCCAGCAAGGGAAACGTTCATTTAATTGTGGTCTCGGACTATTTCAGTAAATATGTCATGTTGTGTCCTATACGGATAGCAACAGGCGTTGCTGTCGCGTGATTCATTCAAAAGAAAATTCATTCAAAAGAATGTTTTCTTAGTCCACGGGGTTTGTAAAACCATTTATATGGATAATGGCCCACAGTTTGTTAGCAAACCGTTTAGGGACTTGTTGGTTAAGTACAATGTGCCTAACATTTATTATAATCCTCGATATCACGCGCAGACCAACCAGGCAGAGCGAGCTATACGCAACGTGGTTCAGGGAATTTCCTGCTACGTGAAGTCACATCACAAGAAATGGGACGAGAATCTCGTGGAACTCCAGTGTGCCCTAAACACTGCTGTCAGCGAAGCCACTCGTTTCAGTCCCTATTTTCTTGTTCACGGTAGGGAATTCATAGGGGATGGAGTTCTTTATAGACAGACAGAGATTCCTGCCCATCCCAATTCTGTTTCCATTGACAGTCCAGTGTCCTTTGGTGAGAGATTGAAGGAACTACATCGGATATACGACCAGGTGAGGAATTACTTAGATATTGCTCACCGTCGTAACGAGAAATACTACAATCTCAGAAAAAGGCATGTGGAATTGAAAGTGGGACAGATCGTTTATAAGAGGACATTCTATCTATCTAACAAGGCTAAGAACTTTACGGCGAAGTTAGCGCCTAAATTTATGAAATGCATTGTCACCGCCAAACGCTCTCCTTTAGTCTATGAACTGTCGGATTTGGATGGTAAGGATCTGGGAGTATATCACATTAAGGACATTTTGAAGTATAGTGAAAAGGAACAACCTTCTGATCCTTCTCCTACCTATGTCAGTTCCGTCTCTACTCGTATGTGAGATTGCACACTTCGCGTCGCACGGTCTCTCTTTACCACATACCTGCTCACTCTATGGTGTTCACTTATGTGAGAACCATACAGTGATTCGGGTAGTAAATAGGGTAACACCTCTGTAGTATTGGGTGAAGGCCTTTTGACTTTGTTTTTTTTGGTAGTTATTGTTTTGTTTGGATTTCATATTGCTCACAATGAGTGTGGTCAGCGCGAGCTATATAATTTATTTTGCATTTCTTGGGTTGACCCTGGTGATGATATTCCCTGCGCATGCTACGCAGGGAATACTTTGAGGGAGGGGGTGGTCTAACAGTTATTTTTTGTACATTTGTTGGTCTTGTTAAAAGCTACATCTATTAGCCGCGTTGCATTGTTTTTAATTTATCTAAGGTAGTTTATAACTACAGTTTTGATCTTCTGTGTTCACTGATGTTAAATGTCAAAGTAAAATGTTGAAGAGGGGTTATTTTCTGGAAGCTTCGTTAACCGAAGATATATAAGTCCGGCTTTCTGCCACGGGAGACACTGCTATCTCGTGCCTTCCGATCTTATATAGTGTTTTGATTGCTGTGTGATTTGATTTTCTTAATATATTATCTGTTCAAAAGTACCCACACTAAAGTGGTGAGTATGTTCTTAATTCTACTTAAACCTATTTGTTTCTGGTACCTGTTTAATTATATGAGTGCTAATCCATTCGTAGGGTCCCAGATTTCGGGGTCAAGACGGTCAGTCTTAGACGGTGTGCTTGCTCTTTTGTGGCCTTCTGGTACAGACTCAAGTTTCTCGGTACCCTCTGGCAAAGCTGGTGATTGCGCGGCTCACGACGCAAGCGGACAGCCGTACCCAAGAGTTACGTACTTAAACTTATAATTGTAATTTATTAAACTTTTATCCATATCCAATATAAATAGCCGACTCGGGCGGAAGAGGAAGTAACCTCCTGGAGGGACGACGAGGTGGCACCGAGCACCATCAGCTCGGCTCTAACGCGCACCGCTGCGGTTTTTTTTTCTTTTTCGTGTACCCACACTGTTTAATTAGTTTAATTTGATTTACTTTTTCTCTGAAATATACATGTATGTATAACTGAGGTGTAAGTTGTTTTCCTCTAAAGAGTCCCATAGGTTTCCCACACGCACACACTTCTATTCTCATACAAGGCGCCCTGAGGTAATCTCTTGAATCTCTCCACTGGGTCAGCCGGTGAGTAGTCCGCCAGAGAGGAAAAGCGGCTACAATTTATCATTGAAAGAACGGACCAGCAAAATTAAAATGTTGTCTAAAGAAATAGTAAGTACTTACTTTCGTATTTTTTAGATGTTATAGACTAAATAAAATTGTATTACAGAAGTAATTTAACACAATATTAATAAAATTATGGTTTAACACTACATAGTGCATAATTGTCTTTACTTTGAATTATTATAATTCAAACTCCTAAATTCGCTGCAAAAATGGCAACTGAAGTACAATTAGACGCATTTCATGTTCCTGGTTCAATGAAAGATGCAGTCTGGCGAAGCTTTTATGCACGGAGTGTATTTCGCTAGACTGCACAAAATAGAGAGTGGTGAGTATTAATTTACATAAAAAAAAAAATCTATTCTTCTAGGCACCCCTCCACCAAACTCTTTCGTTATGAGAAGGCAATAACGAAATAAATTACGGCAAATAGTTCACCACGTTATCAGCAAATTTCAACAGGCAAATTTTACACAACTTGATATGGAGATCTCTCAGTGAAGCAAATTGCCTTTGAATGCTGTTTGCTTTCACTGTTAAGGCAAGCGATAACTAGTCTTTAACTTTAACTTTCAGAGACTTTCAGAGAAAAGTTTGACTAAAGATTTCTTTAATCTTTTTACTACTCCACTGCTTTCTAAATATAACCTAATATAAATCTAACATAACCTTTAAAAGAATATTATTAAAATAATTTAATAATATCCTATTTAATTGTATTTATGTAAGTATTTATAAAGAATACAAATAAAAATGAAAGGAGATAGATTAAATAAGAAACAAAAATCAGAGCGGCAGGTGATGAACTTTATATTTTTTTTGGTATTTAACAGTATAAAATTTAATAATATAAAAGATATTAGTAATTAGTATTTGTAATATTGAAGTACCAAGAGGAGGATCCACCCAGCATTGTACCTACGAGGCATGCCTTTTAAGTTTTGTCGTTTGAAGGAAAAAACACAACTAGAAACTTATAGTACTTTTTATTGTTTTTCAAAGTATTCACCACGTAGCTTAATACACTTTTCCATTCGCTCAAACCAGTTATTATAACATTTATTCCACGCTAAAATGGGGGTGTTTAAAATGGCTGACTTGAAAGCGTCGACTGCTTCTTCACCGGACTGGAACCTTTGACCACGAAGACTTTTCTTAATTATAGGAAATGTAAAGCAATCGTTAGGGCTTAGGTCAGGACTGTATGAAGGATCTCCAGCCGGTCATCGCCGAGTGGGCAGGGCGGCAGCACGGGACCCTTTCCTTCCGGCTGACGCAGGTGCTTTCCGGGCACGGTTGCTTCGGAAAGTACCTGCACTCGGTCGCTAGGAGGGAACTGAGTCCCGCCTGCCACCACTGCGACTGCAGTGAGGACTCGGCCCAGCACACGCTGGCGGTCTGCCCCGCATGGGCGGCGCAGCGCCGGGCCCTCACTGCAGTCATCGGAGTGGATCTCTCGCTACCGGCCGTAGTACGCTCCATGGCCGGTAGCGACAGTTGTTTTACCGCGGTCGCAACCTTCTGCGAGGTAGTAATCTTGCGGAAGGAGGCGGCGGAGAGGGCCCGGGAGGACGACCTCCACTCGGACCCGATCCGCCGCCGGCGAACCGGGCGGCGGAGGCCCGCCTATCACAGCCTCATGCCGCCCTGAGTGTGGCCGCGGGTGGACGGGGTGGGTTTCCCCTCCACCCGCATTAGTTTGGCCAGCCGCGAGGGGGCGGCGTCCGCGTGTGCCGGACGTCGCCTAAAGAGAGGAAAAACATTGAGACGGAGCCCGCACCAGGAGCGGGCTGGCGCTAGGAGGGGTCCGGATGTCTTAACAACAGCTGTTCCCGGATCCCTCCTGTTACAGGCGCAGAGTGGCACACCGTGTGGTTTTAGTCGGTCCGAATCCGACACACCACCCCGCCGCAAACCCCGGAGGGGTGACGGTCCGAGGGGATTTCCACACGTTAAAAAAAAAAAAAAAAAAGGACTGTATGAAGGATGGTCAAGAATTTCTACTTTTTCTTCTAATTCTAAATACCAGCGTTCGATGCCAGTCCGCAGACATGTGGCTTCATCACTGAACACAGATGTTAGCTCTTCAAAACAGTGAAGCCGTGTCAGACCTCTTCAAAAGTTGTAGAAAATTATTGCACGAACATTTTCCGTAGAAAGATTCATTTTCGTACGTAACCTGACAGATTCCAATCGACGCTGTGACTAAACAATAGCATTAATTGTAATACTTTCAACTGTTTGAGATTCAAAATGTAAACACATTCGAATATAGAACAGTTTCAAATTCAAAATTGCCGGGAAATATGGAAACGACAGAACTTAAAAGGCATGCCTAGTATCTGTAACTAGGATATCATAAAATATAAAGACTTTGTATCGACAGGTTTGTTTTCATCGTAGCACGTACTATTCGACCAAGCGTTTTAGACCAACGCGTGGAATGCGGCCTCCGCGCCTGAACCTCGCCCCAGGTACCGTCGCGGTGAGAAGACTGGGTGCACCGCGGACACCATCAGAGTCGGCACCGTCCGTCCGGGCCCGGGAGGCCTCGGTGCGGTGTGGGTCAGCTGTCCCGTGGCGTCGGCCAAAGTACTGGGCGACGCCGGAAGCATTCTCGTCGGCTTCGTAAATGCCAGAGGTTCTGGCCGCGAGGCCGATGAGGTGCTTCAAGTGCCTAGCTGCGGGACACACTCGCACCAAGTGCGAGAGCTGTTTTGACTGCAGCGGATTATGCTTCCGCTGAAGTCAACCCGGGCACAAGGCGGCAGAGTGCTCTGCCGCCCCCCACTGCCCGGTGTGTGAGGCGGGCAAAAAGCCCGCCAATCACATGATGGGGCAAGGGGGCTGCAAGCCTCCCCGCGCTTCTCGGCAAACGCCGGGGGCTAGCCTGCCGATCCAGGCTACCCCCGACGTCAATATTGCGTCGACGCCGACGCCCATGGAGGAGGTTGTAGAGACGATCCAGTAATGGATCAAGTCTCCAACCTCCTGGTCCAGACGAATCTCAACCACTGTGCTGCGGCGCAGGATCTCTTCCTGCAAACCATGGCACAGTGGTCGATAGGTGTTGCCGTAGTCGCGGAGCCCTACTTTGTTCCTCCCCGTCCAAACTGGATGGATGGATAATTAGAATTACAGGAGTTTACCAACCTACCAATAGCCAGCACCTGCTCCCTGCTCTGTTTTGGTGATATTTCATCCTTATATTATTTTTTTTCAAGTTGTTCCTGAAGCTGCCCTATCGCGGCGGCGCAAAAGGTCCCCGATGGACGAACCCTCCTGGTTGAAGGTTTCCTGAGGGCGCAGGTACAACTCCTGCAGGCTCGAACTGTAAGGTGCTTCCGGTGCCTATCGGTGGGTCATGTGGGGGTTCAGTGTACGGCGGAGATCACCGTAGGTGACCTCTTTGTGGACAGCCCGGTCACAATGCAGGTGTTTGCAATGCTCCGCTGCGTTGCTTTAAATGCGCAGCGGGGTGCAAGCTGACCGAAACCGAGTTGACAGTAAGGCCTGCGCGGGATTGGTACCGTAGCCGGGAGGCCGGCCTTCTGCCCCTAAGCCGTCGAAGGAGACGGAGGGTATCGCCTGAAAGTGGCAAGGTTTACGACGGGATGCGGAGATGGAAATCCAATAATGGATCCAATAATGGATCCGCAGCGAGTACTGGCCATCAGGATCATAAGGGGGTACCGCACGATATCCTTTGAGGCTGCCGGAACTCCACCATGGTACCTGGAGGCGAGAGCGCTTGCGGCTATGTAACGGTGGGGCAAGGAGGCGCGGGAGCTGGGACGGAGTCCTGAGCCTCGATAAATCGAGGATCAGAAATCCCAGCTACGCTAGGTCCTCGTGGAGGAGTGGAAGGAACGACTTGGGAACCCGAGCTCTGCGCACGCCGTCATCGCGGCGGTAAGACCTGTATTATGGAGGATTTGCTCGAGAGGCATCACGGAACCCTCTCATACCGGCTGACGGGCTCACCGGGAAAGGATGCTTCAGACATCACCTGTATCTGAACCGCAAGGAGCAAACGCCTGAGTGCCACCATTGTGATGGACGGACCGTGGACACGGCACTCCACACGCTGGCAGACTTGCGCGGAACTCCGCCGTCTCTTTCTGCGAGCAGGTTATGCTTGCGAAAGAGATGGTGGAGGGGACAGGGAGAGGTTCAGAACTCTTGCGGCCCGCCAGGCCCGAGAACGGGCCAGGTACCACAGACGGGTCCGGCGCCATTCGCGCAGGCCTGAGGGTGACAGGTGAGGCCATCTGACGCTCTAGCAGAAGTGGGCCAGGGGTGGTGGCCGCGCGACGTGCTACGGAGCGCGCACGCTACGGGGCCGGAAGGGAACATCCGGGTTCCCACTCAGGAGGGGTCATCTATAAGCTGTAGATGGCCAGAGGTACCTCGGGGTGCCAGGGCTTTCCTTTCTAGGGTATACCTGGTTTACCGGCTACTAGTACCTGGAGATGGCGTGCGGTGTTTGGTCGGTTCAAGTCCGACATAATCACCCACTAATGGATGGTATCCGAGGGGAGTTCCGCACAGAAAAAAAAAAGTCCTATTAGCTCTTGTCAATATTTAACCCACTAATAAAGTAACTCGTCCGTCAAACACTTATCCCACTCAAGACCTAATTTCCATAACTTCTGAATTAAAATCTTGACACTAACTACTACCGGGACAATAAGTATAAGTCTCATCATCATTAATAGTCTACTGCTGGACATAGGCCTCTCTTTAGAAAGGAGGTATCGGCCTACTATACCACGCTGATCTTTGCTCTGATTGTCCCTTTACCAACCCGTCTAGGTTGCTTAAGAGTTTGTGTCAAGTTTACCTTTTTTTTGTAGTGCTATTATCCTGCGTAGTTTGCTCCCTTAGTCGGCTCTTACGATACTCACGGGATGAATACACGGGGTGACACTCCGTATTCCGTGATCCGTCAGCACACCAAAATAGCTTATAAGCATAATACTCAAATACTGCTTAACATATACATATTATAGATGCTTACTTAAAAATTATATATAAGTTCAGAGGGTCGATTACCCGTGACATCTTTTGAACTTCGGCTTTTTTGGACGGGGCAATGTAAATGCAGTAAATGTGATAACAGTAATGGTAGCTATTGTAGGGAGGTAAACGTTGCCTAAATTAACTTTTAAACTTTCGCGTTCCATGATAATTAATATTATTTAACGGGAATTAACGCGATCTCTTATTTAGATTATTACATACCTCTGGTTTGCCTGACGTTTCGACCAGGTTGCACCGGCCGTGGTCACAGGCTGACTGGCTCATCGGCGCACGCCCTCCGTCGTCGAATCCGTGAAGTAGAAGGCTCTTCATCTACCCGCACATTTTCGATATTGTTTTTGTGTCGCCATGTACCGTCACATACCACACTAACAGTGTCCCTATTCTGTAAGCAAACCGATGAGTCCCTATTCTGGTGTTTAACCGATTGCGCAGAAAAGCGAGGTGGTATGTTTTTTAACACTGGATTCCACGCTGTAGATAATTTAAAACCATCTTCCCGATTGAAAGTTTTATGCTTTTTAATCTCAATCGCTTCACGTACAACTCTTGAGTAAAAGTGACGTTCGGTGGAGAGGACTTGCGTGCGGTGAAATTCAATCCAGTGGTTGATGCCTACATCGAGTGCATGTTCTGCAATCGCTGATTTGCTCGTCTGTCGGTTCTTCACAGCAGCGATATGCTCTTTGACCCTTTCTGCAATAGTCCGCTTAGTTTGGCCTATGTATGAGCTTCCGCAGCTGCAGTCTATTTTATAAACACCCGGAGTTTGTAGTGGCAATGTATCCTTCGGTGTGCCTACGATGTTGTGAACCTTTATGCCTGGTGTGTATACTGTCGGAATGGAATATTTCTTAAGTACAGACCCGATCTTGTCCGTAACTCCCTTGACATAAGGCATATAGGCCGGTTGCCTGTTCACTTCTGGATACTTGCGTCTTATTTTCGGTTGCTTCCGTCCTCCTTTCACTTGATATCCGTTACCTTTGAGTACCTCCTGAACATGTTTTAGCTCCTGTTCTAAATGTTCAGGGTCACAGAGATCGTAAGCTCTGTTTTTGAGTGAAGTCATAACAGATTGCAAGTGCCGGGGGTGATGATGAGACGTGGCGTGTAGGTATCTGTCCGTATGAGTAGGTTTACGGTACACACAGTGTGACAAGGACCCATCCGATCTCACGGCTACTTTAACATCTAAGAAGGACAACGACCTGTCCGTCTCCATTTCATATGTAAACCTCATTTTGGGGTGAATAGAGTTCAGATGTTGTATATATTGATCCACTTCTTGTTTGTTTCCTTTGACGATACTGAAAATGTCATCCACGTATCGCTTCCATAGCTTAACGGTATTCGGGCCGAGATTTAAAGCCTTCTCTTCAAAATGTTCCATCCAGATGTTGGCCAGTACTGGGGCTACAGGACTTCCCATCGCGACACCATCAATCTGGAGGTAATGTTGACCTTGGAAAAGGAAATAGTTGCCTTCTAAACAGTGTTCAAGTAGATCCATATAGTTTAAGGGCAGCTCGTTGTCTCTCAGTAGGTCTTTTACGACGTTTAGGCACTCCTTTATTGGAACATTGGTGAAAAGCGACTCCACGTCAAAGCTCACCATGACGTCATCCGGTTCCAACGTCAGATCTTTTATGATTTGTATGAAGTGCCGTGAGTCTTTCACAAAAGACGGTGTTTTGCCTATAAGTGGTTGCAATACTGAAGCAACGTGCTTTGCTAGATCGTAAGTAGGAGAAGCAATTTGACTTACAATCGGCCGCAGCGGTACGTCAGGCTTGTGTATCTTAGGCAGACCATATAATTTCGGTGGCTGGTGTGACTTTGGTTTGTACAGTCTGTTGTAGTCGTCTTCTGAAAATAGGTCCTCATTGTCCCGGATTAGAGATCGTATTTTTCGCGTTACTCTGGCCGTGGGGTTGTATGTTACCGGTTTATAAACCTTATTATCACTCAACAGTTCAAGTATTTTGCTTTTGTAATCAGTTGTATTCATCACTACGGTAGCGTTTCCCTTGTCGGCCTTAAGCACTAAAATATCCTGGTTATCCCTAATGTTTTTTAGTGCTTGACGCTCTTCGATAGTGATATTACTAGCCGGAAGCTTTGACCGACGTAATATTACCGCAACGTCCTGTCTTAGTATATCGGCATCGCCGGGCGGTACTTTGTTCCGTGTAATCGATTCCTCGACGCTACTGATTACATTCTCGAACGGTATTCGTTTAGGTGTCGGAGCGAAGTTCATACCTTTAGCCAAGATGTTCATTGTTGTATCATCTAAACTCACGTTTAACAAGTTTACAACGGTGTCCTTCGATCTCTCGGGTACCCCGGGTGACGCTTTATTTTCTGTATACCGTCGATTATATTCCTTCGAGAACTTTCGATCAAAATTTTTACTACATAACTCGAAGGTACGACTCGCTTGTAAAAACGTAACCCGGTCACACAAATCATAGTCCGATTGAGATAGATTAACACTGCACTTTAATTGTAACGCATATGACTCCCTCTGTATATACTCCAAATCACTGTGTTTGTTTCGAATTAATTGTCTCAGGAGACGTGCACTCGCGTTTTTTAGAATTTCACGTGAAAATGCGATATCACTACGCGGTTTTATTCGAACACACGAAGGTAATAAGTCCCAATCGCGACACTTCACAAGAAATATCAACGATGTTTCCATTCGCGCTCGTTTTTTACGTAAATATTCTAGGTGACGCACTTGTTTTGCAATTTCCGACCCGTAGCGGTTTGCTATACTAACTTTTAAACTTTCGCGTTCCATGATAATTAATATTAATAAACGGGAATTAACGCGATCTCTTATTTAGATTATTACATACCTCTGGTTTGCCTGACGTTTCGACCAGGTTGCACCGGCCGTGGTCACAGGCTGACTGGCTCATCGGCGCACGCCCTCCGTCGTCGAATCCGTGAAGTAGAAGGCTCTTCATCTACCCGCACATTTTCGATATTGTTTTTGTGTCGCCATGTACCGTCACATACCACACTAACAGTGTCCCTATTCTGTAAGCAAACCGATGAGTCCCTATTCTGGTGTTTAACCGATTGCGCAGAAAAGCGAGGTGGTATGTTTTTTAACACTGGATTCCACGCTGTAGATAATTTAAAACCATCTTCCCGATTGAAAGTTTTATGCTTTTTAATCTCAATCGCTTCACGTACAACTCTTGAGTAAAAGTGACGTTCGGTGGAGAGGACTTGCGTGCGGTGAAATTCAATCCAGTGGTTGATGCCTGCCTCGAGTGCATGTTCTGCAATCGCTGATTTGCTCGTCTGTCGGTTCTTCACAGCAGCGATATGCTCTTTGACCCTTTCTGCAATAGTCCGCTTAGTTTGGCCTATGTATGAGCTTCCGCAGCTGCAGTCTATTTTATAAACACCCGGAGTTTGTAGTGGCAATGTATCCTTCGGTGTGCCGACGATGTTGTGAACCTTTATGCCTGGTGTGTATACTGTCGGAATGGAATATTTCTTTAGTACAGACCCGATCTTGTCCGTAACTCCCTTGACATAAGGCATATAGGCCGGTTGCCTGTTCACTTCTGGATACTTGCGTCTTATTTTCGGTTGCTTCCGTCCTCCTTTCACTTGATATCCGTTACCTTTGAGTACGTCCTGAACATGTTTTAGCTCCTGTTCTAAATGTTCAGGGTCACAGAGATCGTAAGCTCTGTTTTTGAGTGAAGTCATAACAGATTGCAAGTGCCGGGGGTGATGATGAGACGTAGCGTGTAGGTATCTGTCCGTATGAGTAGGTTTACGGTACACACAGTGTGACAAGGACCCATCCGATCTCACGGCTACTTTAACATCTAAGAAGGACAACGACCTGTCCGTCTCCATTTCATATGTAAACCTCATTTTGGGGTGAATAGAGTTCAGATGTTGTATATATTGATCCACTTCTTGTTTGTTTCCTTTGACGATACTGAAAATGTCATCCACGTATCGCTTCCATAACTTAACGGTATTCGGGCCGAGATTTAAAGCCTTCTCTTCAAAAGAGATCGCGTTAATTCCCGTTAAATAATATTAGTTGCCTAAATTACATAAAAATTCTAAAAGCCGTAATGTTACAAAGCGGGATAAACTAGAAAAATATCTACTGTCTATTTGTTTATTTCTTATTCCTTTATTACCAAACTTGGGGACAATGTATGAACGACTTTGAAAACATTTTTGACTTACTTCTCGGCTATAGGTTCCAGAAACGGTATAGGATAACGATATTGCTGACAGTAGTGTGATACAATTGTTTGGCACACATACCGCCGATGAAAAGCGATTACCGCCGCCCATGAACGCCTAACACACGCAAGTTTAACACACAAGGAGAAATTACACTCTATTGTAGTAGGATATGTATGTTTTAATTATGTAATATTATTAATAATAATAAGGAGCTTTCTATCCTTGGGGCCCTAACCACCGGTATGTTGGTCCCTGTCCCCGAAGCCAGACGTCTACTGTTTTATATTTCTCTTTCTTCCAATTCTTCTAATCTTTCTTTCTCCAAATACTCATTTGCTAAACGGCTTACGTAATCCACCTCTTTCTTCAGGTCAGCTGCAGTTATAGATTTGATTGCTTCGCGGGTTAGAGCTTCCATATTCTTTTCTAACTGATCTATATTTTTTTCTGCTATTTTCTGCTTCATCTAATTCCACACGTATTCGATTGGGTTTAACTCACACTGGTATGGTGGAAGACGTAAAACCTCATGGCCATAGGTTTTGAATAAATTGTCTATGTAATATTCTTTGTCTTGTCTGTTTTGGAAAATTAAACAGTACTCTTTCTTCGTCATCCTGGGGTCGTAATTAGTTTTTTACACTCGGCTCCGCTTGTTGATTTGTATTTATGAAACTATTTTATTATTTTAATGTTATAATATTACTTAACTAATTTATTAAAGTGAGCAGAGCGGTGGGCATAGCTACGTTAAGAAATAAATTGGTTACTACAGTTGCATTTTATGCACACTTGTGATAACATATAAAAAATTGGTAGCAAAGTGAAACAAGTTTTTTGTGATGGAATATTCTGTTGAAGGTATGTACTCTATTATGACTTATATTTTTTATAAGAGATATGTATACTTTTGGTGTAATACCAATTTGTAAACGTTTAGATAATCCAGCAAATTTTAAACTTTAAAGAGTAGCAACCTATTTATCCATATATATCCATCTAGATTTTTCTATCTATACAACAACAACAACTACAACATTCAGGCACAGATTCGTATATATTATAGACCCCGAAAAAGCCCGAAAGAAATTTTTTTTTTTTTCAGAACGAGTCGGGACTATGACGAAAATGTAGTTTTTTGAAGAATTACTAAAACAAGACAAAACTGAACGAAACAGTGGCATTTCTTATTATATAAATGAAAAGTTCAATATGTGTAACAGTTCATATAAAGTTTTACAAAGAAATGTTTCTAATCAAACATAAAGATTGGTTAGAGGGATCCGGAATCGAAATAAAGATGTGTGTTAACCAGCCATGCAATTCAACATCATCAGTGGCTCTTTCCGAAAGGTGACCCAGAAAATCATTTGAAGACTCATCAACGAAAACGAAGAGACGAAGAGTAGAAGATCTTTTGAAATCGTGAAGTGCAAGTGAGCTTATTACAGCAGCTGAGTTAACAACTCGAAAAGAAGGGCATCGTGTTCTTATGCAGTGGATTTTAGGTCTTTTATATTAAACAATATATTTTAATTTCTGTTGTTTTATTGTACCTCAAGTTAGGTTTTATTTTATTTTTTACTATTGTACTAATAAAGGTAGTAGATGATTTACCACCCAGCCGCTGGTTATTAGGTAGTGTTTTAGAAAAGCACCCAGGTAACGATGGCGTCACGCGAGTGGTCACGTTGCGAACCAAATCTTCTATTATTAAAAGGCCTACTAACAAACCAGTTTCAGACCAATGAAATGTTTTATCTTTTTTTTGTATTTTACTTTTTTTATTTACCTATACAAATGTTTATTCTGGTTTTTATTATTTTATTAGAATAAGATTGTACACTAGTTTTAAGAGCAACTAAAGATTATTATCATTTATGAAGTTTTATTTATAGTACCATAGTATAGTACCGTAGTAGTAGTATTGTTTATATTTTCCAACTATTTGTTTTAAGGTTGAACTAAATTGTAATATTTAAATACAATTACGTCTATGAACGAAGAACATTCCGTCACTAAATGTTCTTGGTGGGCGGTATGTTTACGATCGATGTTCTAAAAAATATTTTTTTTTATGTTTATCGTTTTTGTAAATCGCGCTATTAATATGATCATATTGATATTTATGAGGTCATCTGTATATGTTATAAATATACCAGCTAGATCAAAAGATAGATTGTGTTTCATTAGCAAACCCTCTAGTCTTTACATTAGGGCAAGGAGTTCAACTTTAGCTTAGGTAGCTAACATTTGGTCCTGCGAGCCGGATAGGACATTTTTGAGTACAACGGTCCAAGCTTGGACCAAGGCCCGTACTCGCAGTGGATCGCTGCGGCAAAGGTACGAGGTGCCAACAGTGGAGGTGAAGAAGAAGCGTTGGTGGATGTCATCTTTAGTTCAACCTGACGTCGAAGAGGACCTCATTTGTCACTTGGAGAGTGACTCAGTTCAACCAGTCAACCATCGCTGATCAACATTGCAGTTCAATACGTCAATCATCGTTGACATAAGTGTGAGTTCATGGAAGTGCAATTGTGAGTACATTTTGTTGTGTTTATACTAAAATGAGAAATTGAAAAGAATTTTGAGTTATTTTGAACTTTATTTACATTGTGGTATCAACTTGGAATATTTTAGACTTAGAAAATAATTTAATATCTCCTAAGAAGACAACAAGGACTTTATAGGTTTAATTTTAGTTTATAAGTTGTGCATGTAAGGACTTAGTATAATTTTATAGAAAACGGGGGAACGGAGAATCCATGTCCGACTACCGCCGACAGTAAATAAGTGCTTCAAACACTTGTAATTTTTTTCGCTTTTATCAGTTACAGTAATATTGTTATATTTTACATACACTTAGAAAATATAATATTTAGTAGAATTTGTATGTTGTTTTTAGAACTTTACTCTTAGACTAAATTTGTGTTTAGAACAATAAACAATGGAGGGATTAGTTAACGTTTTAAAAAATCTTCACGGTGCTATCACCAGAGGTTTAAAAAAATTTAAAAAGAGCCCTAAGGAACGTATAACTTTGCATTACATTGAAACCAAGTTAGAGCTATTGGAGAATGATTGGGTTTTATTTAAAGAAAATAAATAAGCTTCATGAGCTTCATAAAGTCGTAGAATGCATAGAACCAAAACGGTCATTGGCTCCTCAGGTGAATAATATACATGGGCCAAAGGCTATGGTGGCGGTTAGTTCAGACGTTTTGCAGTGTGAATATTGCACTGAAGGACACAAATTTTTCTATTGTAAAGGATTTGCCAAACTTGCAGTTGAGAAACGACGTGATTTTGTCGCAAGACACAAGGTTTGTTTCAATTGTTTGGGTGGTAATCACACTGTAGCGAACTGCAAGAAACAAACCAATTGTAGGTTTTGTCAGAGGCGCCACCATTCATTACTGCATTTAATTCCTCTAAATCAAGATAAAGATAGCACACCACGAAACACTTCTGCTGACGCTAGTTCATCAACTAATGCCACGCCAGTTGTATCGTGCATATCTACAAACACGATTCCCATGCCCAGACAAGTTTTATTAGCCACAGCGCTAGTGAAAGCGCAGTCCAAAGCTGGGGATTATCAGTTAGTGCGAGCCTTGCTCGACCAAGGCTCCCAAGCTTGTTTCATAACTGAATCTACAGCACAATTTCTTAGATTAACGAAAATTCCAGTTCGAGGAATAGTATCAGGTCTAGGTCATAGGTCAATTAATGCAAGATACATGGTGGAGTTAAACCTTCAGTCATGTATCGATACATCCTTCTGTTTAAAGGTAAGCGCTTACGTCTTAAGTAAAATTACGTCTAACTTACCTGAACGTGCCATAAACACCGATAGTTGTGATTGGAAAAGTGTAAAAGATCTGGAATTAGCAGATCCAGAATTCAATAAACCCAATCGAATTGACATTCTTTTGGGTGCCGATGCGTACAGTTGCATTATGAAGGACAGTAGGGTTATAAGTATATCTCGTACTCTAATAGCTCAGAGCACCTCTTTAGGGTGGATCCTGTCAAGTGCCATTGATAGTCCAACCAATTCAAATAACACAAAGAAAAAGGTCCGCGTCATGCTCGCACAGATCAATGAAGATGATATTCTTAAACGATTTTGGGAAATAGAGGCTCAAACTAGTTCAAAGAAAATACTTACGCCGGAAGAACAAGCACGCGAAGAGTTTTATAAATCAACCACTACGCGAAGAGATGATGGGCAATATGTTGTCAGATTGCCGTTCAAAGATAAAAATCCTTCGTGTACATCAGGAAACTCTCGTGCTATTGCTGAAAGAAGATTTAAATCGTTGGAGAACAGATTAGGAAGGAACATAGAGTTAAAGGAGAAGTATACTGAAGTGATAAACGAATACATGCAATTGGGTCATTTGAGATTAGTAAAGGACGAAGATTCTAAAAAGGATGTAGCAGTATATTTGCCGCATCACGCAGTGATAAGAGACGACAAATCTACTACTAAGGTTCGAGTTGTATTCAACGCCTCTGAAAAAAACAGTAATGAAGTTTGACAAACAACACACTGATGATCGGACCGAAGTTACAAGCAGATTTAAGACACACTATTCTTAAGTGGAGGATGCATGCCATTGGTCTCGTAGCAGATATAACTAAAATGTATCGTCAAATAGGAATAGCAAATGATGATGCCATGTATCAACGCATACTTTGGAGAGACAACCTGCATAGTGAAATTAAAGATTATGAACTAGTTACAGTTACATTCGGGACAGCCTCAGCACCTTATCAAGCCGTTAGAACACTTCATCAATTAGTATTTGATGAAAGTGAAAGGTATCCACTAGCGTCTAATAGCGTTTTAAACTGTTTTTACATGGATGATTTAAGGTTGGATGTACTAGCGTAGAAGAGGCAATAAATATCTACAAACAAATGAAAGAACTACTAGGTAAAGGACGATTTCCGTTACAAAAGTGGAGTAGTAATAGTTTGGAAGTAATAAGTAAAATAAGTGCACTGGAAGGAAGGGAAGTTGGATTACAAAATAATAAAATATATGACCGTGTGGTGATGGATTAAGAATACAGAGTGTCACCGCCCCTATTCATCCCGTGGGTGTCGTAAGAGCCGACTAAGGGAAAAAACTACGCAGAACAACAGCACTGCAGAGAGAAGGAAAACTTGTTACAAACCCTTTTTTTTTTTTTAACGTGTGGAAATCCTCTCGGACCGTCACCCCACCGGGGTTTTGCGGCGGGGTGGTGTGTCGGACTCGGACCGACTAAAACCACACGGTGCGTGATTCTGCGCCTGTAATAGGAGGGATCCGGGAACAGCTGTTATTAAGACTGTAACAGTTATTTTTTATTATATTAGTATTGCGTGCGAAGTTGTAAACAGCGACACCTATTGTCCGCGTCGCATTTTTTTGATTTATCCAAAGTAGATTGTAACTATAGGATTGATGTTCTTCGTCCGCCATCGGACCACTAGATGGCGTTGTTTTATTGGTAAGTCATAGTAAGAATTTATCCTGACAGATTGTATTGGTGTTAAAAGTGTCTTGTTATGGTAGGAAGCGAGTTACTTTTGATTTGGTTCGTGTTAACCTCAAAGATAATTTGAATGTCAATTTAAAATGTTAAAGTAGGGATTCTTTCTAGAAACTGCACAAACCGAACATATATAAGTCCGGCTTTCAGCCACAGGGGACACTCTGCTAATTCTTGTCTTTCGATCTTAAATAGTATTTTGTTTGTCTGGTAATTTCAATGTAGTAATTTTTAAGTAATGTTTTATTTGTTCGAAGTACCTACGCCAGTGGTGAGAATATTCTGAATTTTCTTGTACTTATTTGTTTCTGGAACCTGATCGATTATATGAGTGCTAATCCATTCGTAGGGCTCCAGATTTCGGGTCAAGACAATCAATCTCAGACGGCGTGTTTTTTTCGTTTGTGGCCTTCTGGTGCGAAATCGAGTTTCTCAGTACCCTCTGGCAAACTGGCAGTCACGCGGCTCACCAAGCAAGCGGACAGCCGGACACCCAAATTGGGCAAAAGTCGCCCTAGAGCAGACGCAGCGCCGACCAGCTTTGGAGCAAGCTGTCGGAAGTGCTCGTCGAAGAGCCACCTCCCGTCGAGGATCAGGCCCAGATATTTCATCTGGGCCCGAACCGGTTTGACCGAGTTGACCACGATTGAGGCGCCAGGGGGTGGACCACGACGGGGCCCATGAAATAAGAGAGCCTCCGTCTTATCTAGGGCCACCCGTAAGCCCAGCGCCTCAATGCGCCCGACCACCAGGGAGACTCCCCTTGTGGCCAGGCGCGCCGCCTCTTGGAAGTTCGCCCCCCGGGCTGTCACCAGAGTATCATCTGCGTAACAAATTACACCCAGCCCGGGGGAGAAATCGGCTCGAAGGGCCCAGTCGTACCCTATGTTCCACAAGAGGGGTCCAAGAACAGACCCCTGTGGAACACCGCACGACATGGGCCGACACCTCGAATTACCTTCTCGGTCCTCGTACACGACGGTACGCTCCTCTAAATAGTCTGCCACTAGCCGCCTCAGGTACTTTGGCCCCCGTGATAGTGGAGTGCTTCCCTGATGCAGCTGAATGGCAGACTATTGAATGCATTGGCGATGTCCAATGAAGCACGCCGCCACAGCTCACGGCCTCTTCGGTCACGGCCCTCAGGCGCAAAACAGCGTCGACTGTCGAACGCCCCGCCCGAAAACCAAATTGGGCGTCCGACAGATCGGTTGATACAAACCCTATATCAACCCGTCTGGCCAGCGTGGTATAGTAGGCCAAAACCTCCTTTCTAAGGAGAGGCTTCTGTCCAGCAGTGGACTATTAAAGGCTGTTGATGATTGATGATGATGATGAAAATATATGAAAGAGACAATGAAAAGCATGTACCTAATGAGACCGCAAAGGATATAGATGAGAAAGGAATGGACAAGATAAATGATGCTATTAAGATTTTGGGACTTACCTGGAACCGCCGGGAGGACTCCTTTCAGTACTCAGTGAATCTTCTACCGTTGACTGAAACTGTAACCAAAAGAGCTGTAATTTCAGATATCGCGCATTTGTTTGACCCGTTAGGGTGGGCGGCGCCTATTGTCATACTGGCCAAAATATTTATTCAAAAGTTTTGGCTGGCAGGCCTCGGTTGGGATGAAGAACTAAATACAAAATTAAAATTAGAGTGGAGTACTTACCGTGAGCAGTTATCCTTACTTACCAAGATTCAGATCCCTCGATGGGCTGGCACAAGGCAAGGTGACGCCGTAGAACTTCTTACTTAACTTTAACTTACTCGGCTGTAGTATATTTGCGAATTATTGATGTCACAGGTAAGATCACTGTTTTATTGTTGGTTGCCAAAACGCGTGTAGCTCCGATCAAGCAAATTAGTCTGCCCAGATTAGAGCTGTGTGGTGCTGTATTTCTGTCAAGATTATTAATTGAGACTGCCGAAGTTTTGGCCATACCAAAGGATAGGATTACAGCTTAGACGAATTCCACAATAGTAATAGCCTGGTTAAATAGCTTCCCCAACAGATGGAAGACATTTGTAGCCAACCGCACTTCTGAGATTCTCAGTTCAATGAATTCATCGCAATGGAATCACGTCTCTTCAAAGCAAAATCCGGCAGACTGCGCTTCCAGAGGAGTATTGCCTAGTTTGTTCATTCAAACAACGCTATGGTTTTCAGGTCCTCAATTCCTAAAGGAAGATCAAATTATTTATAAACGACCAAAGGCTCTAGATACAAACATAGAACAATCACTTAAATGTCATACAGTGCTTTAATCCGATGCTACTGACTTTTTTAAAAGATTTTCCTCGCTCTAAAAACTATTATAGCATATTGCCGCAGGGTGTTAAACAGAAGTGCAAATAAAAAATATGTACAGAATCATGAAATTGAAGAAGCCCTAGTAGCTTGTATAAAGAAGACACAAAAAGAGGAATTTACAGCAGAATATACACAATTAGAACAAAAGGGTTACTTATAATTAAACTCGAGCAGACTAAAATCTTTATGTCCGTACCTTGATGACAAGGGCGTGATCAGAGTACAAGGTAGATTAGAGAAGGCACAACTGGATGAAAATATGAAACATCCTATAGTCATACCAGGCACATCTCATTTTACGCGCCTTCTTGTAGAACATGCGCACCACAAAACATTACATGGAGGTTCTCAATTAATGTTAAATTATTTGAGGACTGCTTATTGGGTCATAGGTGTAAGAAATCTCGTCAAACAATGTGTTCGAAGGTGTGTTACCTGTACCAAACAGAAAGCAAGCATCAAAAGTCCAATGATGGGTTCTCTTCCATCAGTTCGATGTTCTCCTGCAAGACCATTTCTAAATAGTGGCGTTGACTACGTTGGCCCGATAAACATAAGAACAACCAAAGATCGTGGCCAACGTTCCTATAAAGGTTATATATGTTTATTTGTATGCATGTCGACCCGCGCTATACATCTTGAAGTGGTCAGTGACATGAGTACGCAAGCTTTTATGGCTGCATTTAGACGGTTTGTCTGCAGACGTGGTCATTGTAGTAATTTATGGAGTGACAATGATTCAACATTTGTTGGTGCCTCTAGAGAGCTAGAGCAATTAATAAGTCTTCAGCCGATGATAGCAAGCCATCTGGAAGCAGTTGGTACTGAATGGCACTTCATTCCCCCCCACGCACCGAATTTTTGCGGCTTATGGGAAGCGGGAATCCGTGTGGTGACGGATTAAGAATACAGAGTGTCACCACCCCTATTCATCCCGTGGGTGTTGTAAAAGGCGACTAAGCGAGCGAAATACGCAGGACAACAGCACTGCAGAGAGAAGTAAAACTTGACACACCCTATACCAACCCGTCTGGCCAGCGTGGTATAGTAGGCCAAAATCTCCTTTCTAAGGAGAGGCCTATGTCCAGCAGTGGACTGTTAAAGGCTGTTGATGATGATGATGGGAAGCAGGAGTGAAGTCTACAAAGTTTCACCTTAAGCGTGTTATTGGCGAGTCTACCCTCAGGTATGAGGAACTTAGCACTCTACTTACTCAAGTGGAGGCCTGTTTAAACTCACGTCCTATGAGTGTAATAAGTGTTGACGATCCTGGAGAGCCAATGCCCTTAACCCCGGGACATTTTTTTATCGGAGAGCCTCTAATTTCGGTTCCTGACATGAAAGTTCATCTGTGGGTTCCTTGACAAGGTGGCAATTTGTTCAAAGGATGTTACAGTCGTTTTGGAGACGGTGGTCTCAAGAATATCTCGTCAATCTCATGAATCGGTATAAATGGTCTTCCAAGGCCCCAGAGCCCAAGGTAGGAGATATTGTACTAATAAAGGAAGATGATTTACCGATGGCGTCACGCGAGTGGTCACGTTGCGAACCAAATCTTCTACTATTAAAAGGCCTACTAACAAACTCTGCATTTTACCAGTTTCAGACCAATTAAATGTTTTATCTTTTTTTTGTATTTTACTTTTTTTATTTACCTATACAAAAGTTTATTCTCGTTTTTATTATTTTATTAGAATAAAATTGTACACTAGTTTTAAGAGCAACTACAGATTATTATCATTTATGAAGTTTTATTTATAGTACCATAGTATAGTACCGTAGTAGTAGTATTGTTTATATTTTCCAACTATTTGTTTTAAGGTTGAACTAAATTGTAATATTTAAATACAATTACGTCTATGAACGAAGAACATTCCGTCACTAAATGTTCTTGGTGGGCGGTATGTTTACGATCGATGTTCTAAAAAATTTTTTTTTTTTATGTTTATCGTTTTTGTAAATCGCGCTATTAATATGATCATATTGATATTTATGAGGTCATCTGTATATGTTATAAATAAACCAGCTAGATCAAAAGATAGATTGTGTTTCATTAGCAAACCCTCTAGTCTTTACATTAGGGCAAGGAGTTCAATTTTAGCTTAGGTAGCTAACACAGTGATAGCTCTCGGCAGCCATATTTTTCTTAACCGGATTACAGGAAGTATATTCTATATTAGTATCGCCATTTTATTTCTAACACACCAATTATTTTACCACAGAGTACACCTTCTCCTATTTTAAAATTTAGTTTCAACAATTTTCAAAATACTTACAATTTTATGCTTATGCTATTTACTCTACATTATTTCTTCTTATAAACTAAATGTAGCTATGTAATTCTTATTATTACATAGGTATATGTGACAACATGTAAGTTATTAATCTAATAGTTTTAAGGAAAAATTATTTTACATATTACTTTACAAAAAAAACTTTTTATATCTTCTTATCTTATATAGTATTAATTAAGTATATCTAATAAGTATTATTTTATAGTATTACCTTATGTACTAACAATTTTATTACAATGAAATTGTGTCTTTAGTGCCTACTAAGTATTTTAAAATTTTCTTTATAGCAACTATATCAGATTGAATTGGATTTTCAAAGCTTCTGATGACTCTATTTACAGCTTGAGCGATATCTGGTCTAGTTCTAGTTGATAGATATAACAATGCTCCTACACATTCTCTATATGGAAATTTTGTTGGTAACATTGTGTCTGTATCATTTTCTTTATCAGATTGGCATGGTATGCATGATGGCTTTGCATTGCTCATATTAAAATTTTCAAGTAAATTTTCTATATAATTAGTTTGTTTTAAAATTAGACCTGTTTCATCTTTTTCAATTTCCATACCAACAAATGTCTTAGGTTCAGTAAATATTTTAATTTGAATTTCCTTCTTTAAACAGTTTAAAATAAAAAAAAAACTTGTTTGTTCTCAGATATGGCGATACCGTCATCTACATATATTGCAATTATTACAGTTTTCATTTGTAAATACACATCGTTCAGATTTTAAGGGAAATAATCCTAATTTAAAAAGCAAAAGTCTTATTCCATGTTATAGGTGCTTCTTTAAGTCCATATAATGCTTTGTTAAGTTTACATATTTTATTAGGTTGTTTTTCAAAACCGTCAGGTATTTGCATAAAAATATCAGTATCTAATTTACCATACAAGAAAGCAGTCTTAACATCAAAAGTCATTATTTCATAGTTTTTTGATGATGATGTCATTAACGCTTTGTCTTTATCTTCTTTCTTATTTTTATTTCTGAAGTAACAGTTTTTTTCTGTGTGATTTGTTTTCTTGAAGATTTTACAATTTAATTGTTTTTTTACTTACAATATTTTTCTTTATGATTTGATTTCTTACATATGCTGCATGCACGACACTGAGCTTGTAAATGATTTGCTCGACCGCATTTGAAACACTTTCTAGTAGTAGTTATCTTCAAGGCAACTTGTTCCTTTTTAACCGACTTCAAAAAAAGGAGGAGGTTCTCAATTCGACTGTATTTTTTTTTTTTTTTTTTTGTATATTTGTTACGCGATTACTCCGGCAATTATAAACCGATTTGAATAATTCTTTTTTTATTTGGTAGGTCATACGTCAGAGGTGGTCCCATTGTTACCAGGTCAGGATCTGATGATGGGATCCTGGGGAAATCGAGGGAAACCCTCAAATTTTGTAGGCATATACACTGTTTATCAGAAATTATCTTAATCTATGTAGATTTTTGCATCTAATGGTCACCATCTGATGTTGCTGAGCTGATGATGAAGCTGATGATGAATGGTTTAGGAGTATGGGATCTCTGTAACAAAATTATGTAATACCATCGAATTTGAATGTGTTTGAGTCTAATTAATAAGGACTCCGATCCTATGTGATATTCAGGGTCTGATGATGGAGACGGTAAATAGCCATGGGAATTCTGTAATAAAATAAAGCAATTCCGCCGTGTTTGTGCTCATTTGATTCGTCTCGACTAGGAGCTTCATGCTAGTCGATTTTTAACCAACATCAAAAAAGGAGGGTTTTTGATTCGACAGTATGTTTTCTTTTTAACCGACTTCCAAAACACAAAAGAAGTATGTTTGTTCCGCGATTTCTCCGTCAATTGTGGACCGATTTTCAAAATTCTTTTTGTAATCGAAAGGGTATGCTCCCGAATTGGTCCCATTACCACCAATTCAGGATCTGATGATGGAATCCTAGAGAAATCGAGGGAAACCCCACAATTATTGGGAATTTGACAGCCCCGACAACGTGTTTTAGCTACGAGTATTTCTTTAGCCAAACAAACCATGGCAAACGTCAGAGACTGCGCGATGTGATGCTCAGAGAACTTGCAGTATTTATGTCCCCACAGTAATTAAGAAGAAAAGGTTGAAATTTTGTATTCTATCTTGTTAAAATAATTCGGATAGACGTTTAGTTGCTATGGATGGCATCGCATTTCGTTTGTAAGTAATTTTATACTTAATTTATTAAAATAGTTCTGGAAAAAACTCTTAAATTTTGTGTGGGTCAACTTTTTAAGGAGAGGCCTATGTCCAGCAGTAATTAAATATAATATTTAATATAATCTAACAAACTACAGTTTGTTACTATACATTACGGTACGTAGTGTTTTAAATATCGTACTTATCTACTCATTACAAACATATCCTACACTAAAAATGGTAAAATAAACCCTTTTAAAAAAAAAGTTGAACCGACTTCAAACAACACCGACAAAGAGCACTAAAAATTAAAAAATAATTACAAATCTAAGTAAAAAACTATAATAAGTACCCTCAATGTAACAGGTAACATTATAATACCAATAGTCCCTTCTAGTCTGTTTGAAGTCGGTGCCAAGCTCGATGCACAATAAGTAAGACTGGTCTATGTCAGTTTTATATTAGCACAATGAAAAATTAAGAATTCAAAATAATTCTAATGAAACATCGAAGATTTTGTTAATTAATAAAGACCAACCAGATAAATTACGTGCGCAAAGGACAATGGCAGGTCCCCATACATAATTTTATTTGAACTGAAATGTTAGCGTTTAAATATCAAAAAATCCTTAACACTTGAGAATTTATTTTTGACCATTCTCATATCAAAATTACTTGCGAAAGAAGTCTAGGAAAAAAGATATTGGATTTTGAATGTTTCGAGGTTAAGTACTAACATATTGTTAATGTTTTGTTTGAAACTAGATGGCGTTGTGTGTCAGATAGCCGAAAATATTATTTTCGTTATTATTACAGTATATGAAATAAAAAAATAAAAGCATAACATCTATTCGAGTTTAACACTAAATTAAACAAAAATAAAATAACAAACGTGGTGAGTCCGGAACTTGACAGGATCTAAACCACAGATTAAGAGATATGTACTAAACGACGACATATCGACATTTTGAAAATATCGATGTATGTCTATTTATGTGCCGTTATCAATGACAATGTATTTTTTTCATCACACTGTGTAGTGGAAAATAACGTAACTATATTCTATTTCTTTAGTGTGTTTAAAATCGTTTAAAGAGAGTCAAAAATATTTTAAATCATTTCTAATTATGTTGATTCAGTCACTCTACCGTACGAGTGAAGACGTGGGCAGAAGCAAATTCATAATCATAATAGTGAACCTTCGGTAAATATTTCAGCCAAAGCTATAAGAATCGATTATCGATAAATTGTTCCATAATATAATATTGCCACCACGCATCCCTAGTCAGTTATACGTGATGGCGAATCTGACATTACGTACTTAGGTCAAATAAAATCTTCAAAAATATCTTATCTCTTATAAGACTTATACAACACATGGTGGTGTAATGATAAATCATAGAAAAAAAATTGATTAAGTTTACTGTGACTCGATTTTTTAAACGCTTAAGTTTTAGGTAAATATGTTTCTGCCATTGTTCTTTATCAACTACTTATTAAAGCATTCAAAATAATAATATAATTGGAGATGTGCGTCCACTTTAGCTCGTTCAACATGTTTTGCGCAGCATGAAGACTGTTGCAGCTGCCGCGCTACATTCTACCATGCCTATCAAGCACCTATTTGGCTTGGCACCGACTGCAAACAGACTAGAAGGGACTATTGGTATTATAATGTTACCTGTTACATTGAGGGTACTTATTATAGTTTTTTAGTTAGATTTGTAATTATTTTTTAATTTTTAGTGCTCTTTGTCGGTGTTGTTTGAAGTCGGTTCAACTTTTTTTTTAAAAGGGTTTATGAGTATTTATATTCCTTGTTTCTTCTAACAACAGTCTATTTGTTAAATTTATTAGTGTTTTTTTTCATTTTGTGGTGTTGATTCCCATGCTGTAGCAAAGTATTTGTAATTATCTGGTAGACATGATAATATTTTTGACATGACTAGTTCTTCATCAATCGTGTGATCGAGATTGTTAAGGCGCATGGCGTAATTTTCAATTGTTGATATTAATTCAGTGATGTTTTCGATTTTTCATGTTGATAAGTGAAAAATTCTTGTAATAATTTTGACTTATTTCGGTGATCACTTCTGTCAAATATACTGCACAGCTTGTTATACATTTTATAGGCAGTTTTGCAGTTCATAATGTGACACTTTAGCTTTTTGTCAATTGTTTGCAAGATTAGTCTTTGCGCTTTGGCGTCTTTGATGATGGCCGTTTTGTCTGATGTTTGGCCGGTCGATGGTATAACCTCCAAACCACATGCCATTGCATGCTGCATACTATTCCAATTTCAAATTTCCATAATTGTAATGACTCGGCGCCTGTTAATTTGTCCACTGTTATTTTTCTTTCGTTTTCTTGCATTTTGCTTTTTGTAGTTCTTGTTTTTAAGTTATTTTTTTTTTTACTCACGAGCTTGCTTTTTCACACTTTTTTATTTCCTTACTTTTGCCCTGGGCCCATAACCTGTTCTCATGCAGTGGATTGTAGGTCTTTTATATTAAACAATATATTTTAATTTCTGTTGTTTTATTGTACCTCAAGTTAGGTTTCATTTTATTTTTTACAGTGATAGCTCTCGGCAGCCATATTTTTCTTAACCGGATTACAGGAAGTATATTGTAAATTAGTATTGCCCTTTTTTTCTACCACACTAATTATTTTACCACAGAGAACACATCGGAGTGTTACTAAACCCATCCATAACGTCGTGGTCAGTGAAACTGGAGAAAAGAATAAGTGTTCTGAACTAAGTCGGCAGTTAACACCAGACGAAGCTTTAGTTTATTATGTAGACTCAAAATCGACTTCTCACTCATATTAACAAACAAGAAAGTGGTCAATGAAAGCGGACATCAAGTGTATCCATCGCTTTATAGTTTAGGTATGTCCAAAGCTTCTTGTTGTCCTTCTGACGAATATAATTCTGTAACTGAATTTCGAGCTGGAATGAAACTTCAGGCGATTTTGAAAAAAAAACGGCTGAACGATTAGTTAAAGCTCAGACGGAAGTCATCAGACGTGTGTTACTTCATTCATTTTATACGTAAGCAAAAGAGGCTGTGATGGGAGCTCGGAGCATAGCAATTAAAGTATCATTTCATTTCATTTCATAGCAAGCAGAAATTTGAGATCACTAACGTTACAGACGAATTTTTGTTTCTATACTCATTTATCCCTTTGAGACAGCTTGATGGTGAAACTGTAATATGGCAAAATTCAAGACCTTCTTCCATTTTATATTATTTATACCTATAAAGTTTATTTTTGCCAAGGAGACAAAAGAGTTTACGAAAGAAGAAACTTCTAAAATTTTAGATGAAGTAAGTCAGCTTCTTCCAACATTATGTAACGTCGCTGGATCTCGAATCTCTGTTAAATACAATTTGTTTTTGTTGCCACCCCGTCTACTATGAACGAGGAGTCAAAGAAATGTCCCAGCAACGAAGAACGCCTTGGATTTGGTTTATCTATTTTACATGCATGGATCCGCACGTTTTTAATGTTCGCTTCACCTTAGCTATCGTTTGGAAAAAAAAAGTGGCAAGCCAGGGGAGATAACTACACAGCTATTATGAAGCAACGCTCATAAGAGATACAAAAAGTGTTGGTCTCATTGTACATTAACCAAAACCTGGGTATGGTAACACAAACAATGGAAACACAGTACGTAGATTTATTTTCCAAATCTGAATTAAGCAGCGAAATTACAGGATTACACGTAAACCTTATGCGTAGATTTCATGTAATTTTAAGAACTTTGCCATCCGGATATGACATAAATTATATAGAATCCGAAAAGTTTTGTGTTGATACTAGAAAATTATACACTGATCTGTATTCGGGATATACCATGACCGTTACTGTGCATAAAATTCTTGTCCACAGCGCGGAAGTTATAAAGTCTTTTCTTCTTCCCATTGGACAACTCTCCAAAGAAGTCCAGGAGGCAAGAAATAAAGACTGTCGTAGATTCCGTGAACGGCACACCAGGAAGCGGTCACGTATTTCCATATGTGTGGTGACGGATTAAGAATACAGAGTGTCACCACCCCTATTCATCCCGTGGGTATCGTAAGAGGTGACTAAGGGAGCAAAATACGCAGGACAACAGCGCTGCAGAGAGAAGGAAAACTTAAAACAAACATTATAGCTAGCGTGGTATTGTAAGCCAAAACCTCCTTCCTAAGTAGATGCCTGTCTCTAGCCTCTCCTTAGAAAGGAGGTTTTGGCCTACTATACCACGCTGGCGAGACGGGTTGGTATAGGGTTTGTGTCAAGTTTTCCTTCTCTCTGCAGTGCTGTTGTTCTGCGTAGTTTTTTCCCTTAGTCGGCTCTTACGACACCCACGGGATGAATAGGGGTGGTGACACTCTGTATTCTTAATCCGTCACCTCATGATATACACGACACACCCAAATGATTAGTTAAAATGGTACGGATTGACTCGTGAGAAAGTTCGGCAGCTATCTCTCTCAAAGTTGAATGAGGATTTTGAGTCACTATTTCTTCACTTCAGTTCTTCTTTAACTTCAGTTGCAGACGTTGATGGCCTACCAGAGCGAGGCAAATCTTCCATCACATCTCGACCGTTTTTGGACGCTTTGTACCACTCATAAGCACGTATTTTTGATAAAGTTGATTCACCGTAAGCCTTCTGTAACATTTTCAGTGAATCCGAACACGAAATTCCATTGGCGATGCAAAAGTTAAGACAATCTCTTTGTTCGATGTTTTTGTCCATTATGAAATTCACAATACACACTAGATATGATATAACTAAAAACAGGACAGTATTTAATATAAATAACAGATGCAACTCAAACTCCGCGCCAAAATGGAAAACAGTTGTGCCAATTTGGACTGCCCTGTTGGTCTAGTGGCTAGTGACCTTGACTGCTACGCCAGAGGTCGTGGGTTCGATTCCCACCCAGAACAAATAATTGGCTGATCCCAAATTAGGCAGAGCCTGTACTATGGTAACCAGACTGCTGATAAACATACTTATATATTTTTATACATATATATTATAGATGTATTATAGATATGTATGTATGTATTTAAAAATATGTAAGTATGTTTATCAGCAGTCTGGTTACCATAGTACAGGCTCTGCCTAATTTGCGATCAGCCCGCCGTGTGTGAGATGTGTGTGAAAATATTATTATTATAATCTAACAACGACAAAAAAAAACAAAAATTTGGATTTGGATATATATATTAACCATAAACATGTCCGTGTGGTGACGGATTAAGAATACAGAGTGTCACCACCCCTATTCATCCCGTAGGTGTCGTAAGAGCCGACTAAGGGAAAAAACTACGCAGGACAACAGCACTGCAGAGAGAAGGAAAACTTGACACAAACCCTATACCAACACGTCTGGCCAGCGTGGTATAGTAGGCCAAAACCTCCTTTCTAAGAGGCTTATGTCCAGCAGTGGACTATTAAAGGCTGTTGATGATGATGATTGATGAACCATAAACAAATCATCCATTCCCGATTTTTTTTGACTGAATGTATACATACTTACAGTCCATTATCTCGCATAAATTTAGAACCAGCCGAGAAAAAATATTTTCACGCACCACCTCCATTTTGGGACTTCGCGACCACCATTTTTTTTGGTCCTAACGAACCGGATCTATGTATTTATTGGCCCAGTCGAGCTGGGATCCACGTAATCACGTAATAAATCGTATTTGTACAATCTAACGTAACCTATTATCTTTATTTCACATCAAAGTTCACATATTTTGTCGTATATACCGCCCGCCATATTTTTATTCGCTGCATCTCGTTAAACTTATAGTTAAAATAGCTAGTAGTTTGATTTCATATTTATTTATTTCTGCATTTATTACAAAGTAAGTCAAATACTTATTATAATAACGCTAAAGATTGTAAATAAATAGGGTTTATCGTATTCTGTTATTTTGTTCATCTCGCTATTTGTAGTTCGTTCACCGCGTAATTTATCTAATTTTGTTCATATTTTAAATTTATAACCAACCATTTTATTGGGTAGAATTCACGATACATTTTACAACTAGCGATTAGATAAAAATTCTTTAACTTTGTCCCGCTTAGTAAGCGAATCAATGTATCTTTATACATATAATAGTGTACATAGAGGGCACCCAAGCTCCGAAATGGGTATTTGAGGATTATACGACCGTTTGGTCCGACCCGGAAATCGAACCCAGGACCTCGGCACGGCGGTTGCGTGCGCTGCCGCTACGCCAACGAGGAAGTTGAATGCATAATAACTGGACGCAAATATCATTTTGTAACACGGCTTTGCTTACTCGCGCTATATCTACGAACTCGCCACCTTTGATTTACCCACCCGCCATAACGGCCAGCCGCGAGGAGGTGACGTCCGCGTGTGCTGGACGTCGATTAAATAGAAAATTTACCCGAAGGTGTTGCCCGCAATTGCGCAGGCAACACCTTCGGGTAAATTTTCAACAAAAAAATAATGATAATAATATCAAGTGTTCAATAAAAATATATACGGTTCACTACATACATAAACATACACACATACAACACTACACATAGATACACATACATAGATATACAAGTATATTTATATAGATATATACACATATTATATTCGTGCACCATGAATTTGTAACTATTAATTTTTGGAGTGAAAATTGCACCAAATATTTGGCAAAAATACATAGATCAAACACTTTAGGGAGTAGAAGGCACAACTTGTTTTTTCGATGATATCGCCTTACAGGAACATACATATATATAATTGCTACAAAGAATCAGGAAAATATTTGATAAATTAAAATACTATTACCAATACTATTCAAAATGTACCCAAAAATTAAAGTGCCGGCCAGTAAAAAAAAACTGTGTCATCTTACGGCAAATGATCTTTTAAACTGATCTTGATGATGATGATTATTACAACAAACGTCTACGACCAATGAGCATGTTACAACATGTATCGAAAAGATCGGCCAATGGGATCGTCCATGTACTCTGTCTCTTTCCCTCCGGTTACCGTTATCAGTAGCTTGTCTCTTTCTCTCTCGTTATTGTTACCTGCTAAGTTCTATTTGTTTAGGACCATTCTTGTAAGTTAAGCAGTTTAGTTATCCATGCGACTTTAGTTACATCGGACGGCTACTTATTTGTTTTGCGAATAGTGTGTTTTAACATACCTAATTGTTTAATGTGTTGTCGAGGTCGGGAGGAAGTGAGGGTCGAGGCTGGAATTATTCCTTCAGGGTACTCAATAAAAAACCTGATAGGATAATCCTGAACTCTATTTGGATCAAGTTACCTCTAAACTTAAGATCTATATAACCAAAAACAACTCCCCAAGTCATTCACCTGCGGAGACTCTTAATATCGAGTTTTAATTTAGGTCCTTTTTACTACAGCGCCATCTAGTGACATTAAAGGAACTAAACTTACTTTACTTACTCGAACATACCGCCCACCAAGGACATTATTGAAGAGTATGTCCTTCATAAATTAAGGTTCTTAGATTGTGACTAGCTATCAAATAATGTCTCTGTTTAGGGTACATAACGAACCTATACACTAAGCAAAAATTCTCGATCTTATCGATTACATAATAGTCGGTATGATTAACAAAAGATCTTAAACATTTATAATCTTAATGTTTGAGCAATTTTATATAGAGAACTGTAAAATAAACCAAAACAAAACCAACTCAAAACAAGCAAAAAAAAACGAAATAATTTTTTTTATAAGCACTTTTACGAATAAAATGTAAATAAAATGTACAAAAAACTTATAAATCTATTCGTTGACAGGCAAAATACACAACTTTGAAGTAGGACGTTTCAGTAAACTCCCTCTAACCTTTAATGTGACTATTAGGGTAACGTTGTCAGGTCCTGGGTGTTTCTGAACTATTCGACCCAGCAACCAACGAGCAGGAGGTAAATCACTTTCTTCGACAAGTACTACGTCACTGATGTTTGGTTCGGGAATGTGATAAGACCACTTATATCTATGAGCTAGCGTGGTTAAGTACTCCACAGACCAACGCCGCCAAAAGTTCTGCAACATCCTTTGTATGAATTGCCACCGATTTAAAGGACTAATTAATGTATGATGCTTCATAATTAGGTTCAGGCACAGTCACTAACGGTTCGCCAATCAGAAAATGACATGAATGATCTATTACCTTTAACGGTACTATAATACCTGTTTGTCAATCTGTTAAGGATCTTGGCTTGCTCTTGATTCCACACCGAATTGGCGTGATCAAACTGCAAATCTGTGCCGGAGGGCTACTGGTACTCTTCAAGCGCTATTTCGCCTGAAAAATTTTATACCCGCAAAAACCAAAACCATGCTTATGCAAACACTTATCTTCCCAATAATCGACTATGGTGACGTGTGCTGTTATGACCTGAATGCAGATCTTCTCGATAAGCTAGACCGTCTTTTTAATAACTGCATTCGATACATCTTTAACCTCCGTAAATATGATCATGTGTCAACTTTCCGTTCGCAGCTTAAGTGGTTACCCATTCGTCTACGCCGTAAATTACGCGCTCTCACTGTCTTATTCAATATTCTTAATAACCCATCTTCGCCAACGTATCTAGCTTCCAATTTCCAACTCCTATGTAGTAATCACGATAGAAACCTTCGGTCCTCCAATAACCATCTTCTTCGTTGTCAGTCCCACACGTCTGAGTTTGTTAGCTCTTCTTTTATCGTTCCGTCCGTTCTTCTTTGGAATGCGCTTCCACTCGAAATCAGGATGGCTTCCAATACTTTTTCCTTTAAATTAAAAGTAAAGCAGTATCTGATCAAACAACTGGCAGAATCAAATTGCTCATGATTTCTTTTTATTTTAATGCAAAATTGTTATCAATATCTACTTGCGTGTGTATGTATGTATTCATATACTTTTATACAGTATTTATATATTATAAGGTATGTACTGAGGCTGACCGCTTGCTTGTGATGTAAGTAATGATGCCAGATGAAACTTAGGGGCTCATTTACGCACAAGAAGGCCACAAACAAAAGAGCACGCCGTCTGAGAAGTATCTCTTGACCCGAAATCTGGAGCCCTAAGAATGGATTAACACTCATATAATCGTTCAGATTGCAAAAACAAATGGCTACAAGAAAAATAAGATTAACTTACCACTGAAGTGGGTACTTAGGACACAGAATTTACTAAAAATGAATAAACAGACAATCAAAATCGGATACTACTTCAGATCGGAAGACTAGAATCACCAGAGTGTCCCTTGCGGCTGGAAGCCGCTCGCATGCTCGGTTTGTGAAATTTCTAGAAAGACCCCCTTCTTTGTTTAGTGATGAATGGGAGCCCAATCGAATTCAAATTATCATTGAGGTTAACACGACTCAATTCAACAGTAACCCGCTTCCTACCATAACAGGACACTTTTAACCCCAATACAATTTGACAGGATAAATTATTACAACGACTTACCAAAAAAACTACGCCATCTAGTGGTCCGATGGCGGACGAAGAGACATCAATACTATAGTTACAATCTACTTCGGATAAATCAATAAATGCGACGCGGGGCGACAGGTGTCACTGTTTACAACTCCGTACGCAATACAAATATAATGGAAAAATAACTGTTACAACCTTCACCACCTTTGGAGTGCACTTCACTGAAGGCAGTGATCCCATCAGTTGAGTGTTGATCTTGGCATTATGCTTTACACATGTCACACATTTGCGAACATGATGTTTAACGAGGCTCTTTACTCCAATTATCCAATATGCAGATCTTAAAAAATTTACCATGATCTGAGGACCTCCGAGTAACGTTCGCTCGTGCGCATCTGCCACCAACAATTTAGTAAGATGTGCACCATGCGGAAGAATTATAGGGTGCTTTAACTGATCTGGCAGACAGAGGCGCTTCTTGCAATCTATCACCAACATGAAGTATGTCATTTTTGTCTATAAAAGGGTGTAATGAACTGATTTTACTGCCTTTAATTTATGAAGTGTTTTTTTTTTAATGAGTAAGTATTCACTTGTAAATACATTCTTCTGACAATGTCGTATACAATATTTCAAACTCTCTTCTATTTCTATCGCTTGAAAATGCTTTGGCCTGTTATTTCTATTTTTTAAATAAATAAATCTTCTACAGTATGTTAAAACTCGCAATAATCGCCCCAATGAGCTGAATTTTATCCAGGGACACTTGGTTAAGTCCTCTTTCGCTATACCAATGTGAGACTTCACTGACTGCTCGAATATAATGTTGTCTACAGCAGGTCTGTTATACACAACTTCAGGATTACGCAAAAATTGGGGTCCCTCGAACCATAGTTTGTTCTCTGCTAGTGAACTAGGTGAAACTCCTCTTGACGCACAATCCGCAGGATTGTTCTTAGAGGACACGTGGGCAAATTGTTCTGAATCAAGTGTGGTCAAAATCTCCGACACTCGATTTGCCACGAATGTTTTCCACCTACTTGGATGACTATTAAGCCAGGCAAGCACTGCCGTCGAATGAGTCCATGCATGCACCTTGTTCCTTGGAATATTCATAGCCTTCGCCACGTCTGCTAGCAATCTCGCCAATAAGACGGCACCACAAAGCTCGAGGCGAGGGATACTTATCTGCTTAATAGGGGCGACTTTGGTCTTTGCAACTAACAAAGACACGCGTACATCGTTAGTGCTATGGAGAGTTCGCGTATATATACCACTGCTGCATATGCCGATTTTGAGGCGTCACTGAAACCATGCAACTCCACGGAACTAATATCACCGGATATTCCCAGCCATCTAGGAACACGCACTTGAGATAAATCCAACAACGCAGTACGGTAAGTCTCCCATTCTATCCTGACACTGTCTGGTACTTCGTCATCCCAATTCACACCTGCCAACCACAGCTTCTGTATAAGAATCTTAGCTAATATTATGCTAGGCGCCAGCCAACCTAACGGGTCAAACAAACGCGCTATGTCCGAGATAATATTTCTTTGAGACCACTTACCACACACAGAAGGAAGCTGTACTGTGTATCTGAACTCGTCTGTACGTCGACACCAGGTGAGTCCTAATATTTTTGTACTCTCAAATATCTCTATTTCTTCCTTTGAATCATTTCCCTTTCCATCTAATGTGTTCTGAACATTACTCTCACCGCCGTCCATCTCCTTAATTATATCTTCATTATTGCTGTTCCATTTCTGTAATTCGAATCCAGCTTTCCTTAATAAATTTCTCATCTCCCTACACAATCTCTTTCCTTCTTCTACTGTAGAACAACCGACCATCATGTCATCCATATAAAAACTACTGCCATCCTTCATCTACTGCGACCTGATGGAGTGATTTTACAGCTAAATAGGGAGCGGAGGCTGTACCAAAAGTAACAGTAGTCAAGGAGTAATCTTGAATATCCTCGTTAGGATTGTCTCGCCATACAATTCGTTGATATAGGACATCCTGTTCTGCGACTCTAATCTGTCGATACATTATTACAATGTCTGCGACGATGGCTATATAGTGCGTTCGCCAACGAAGAACAATATGTCGAAGGTCTGATTGCAATGTAGGACCTATCATGAGACTATCGTTGAGAGACACGCCCTTGTCGTTCTTACAGGAAGCGTGGAATACTACCCGTACCCTTGTAGTCGACTTGTCATTTCTTATGACTGCGTGATGTAGTAAGTACACAGCGTCGTTTATTTTGTTATCATTACTGTCTACTTTCTTCATGTGATCTAATTGTAAATATTCTCTAATAACTTTTGTGTACTTTTCCTTTAGGTCTTGATCTTTATTTAATTTTCTTTCTAATAAGTAAAATCCTTTCAAAGCTATATCTCTACTGCTACCACCTACATAAGTTATATTTTGATTTTTGAATGGTAGCTTTACAAAAGTTAATTTTTAGAAAAAAAACAAAAACCGACTTCAAAACTATACCTATATGTACAAATTTAAACTGAAAAGTAGAAAATAATATTAAATAATAATAATGATATTAATTTTTTATTTTAATTACTTTAAACATTCAACGAAAAGGTTTCCTAAGTTATTTTTGAAGTCGGTGCCGCCCAAAAACAGTTTAATTGTTGCAAAGGCAGCAACAAATGGAATGTACGGCGGCGCGACGCGGCTGCGCGCGTGTTGCAGCCGGACAGGACGGGACGCGGGGGGATGTGCCTAAGTGAGCGACCCGAACGCGGGCAGACGCGTGAGGGCAGACGTCGTTGACGGTTGTGTCTCTATGCATAAAAATTTTGATGCGCTTCTTTGCAATTTATAAGTAAACTTACGTGCGATTTTCTTTTCTCTAGTAAAAGTTAAGGTAATTAATATAATAAATAGTGTAATTAATTATTAGGTTATTTTTTTATTAACGATATTTTTGTTTTGGTTGGCACCGACTTCAAAAATAACTTAGGAAACCTTTTCGTTGAATGTTTAAAGTAATTAAAATAAAAAATTAATATCATTATTATTATTTAATATTATTTTCTACTTTTCAGTTCAAATTTGTACATATAGGTATAGTTTTGAAGTCGGTTTTTGTTTTTTTTCTAAAAATTAACTTTATTTTTAATTTTTAAGTGGAAAGTTAGTGTATTTTGTTTGTATATAATATGGGTAGGCCTACTAAACGCGCTTCTCAAATGAGAAAGCGTCGTTTGGAAGAAAGTAGGGACGAGAGGGAAGATCGTCTAAAGAAGAGTAGGGAAAGATTTGCAATAAAAATTGCAAATGAGAGTGATGAGCAGCGGGCGTATAGACTTTCTCAGATGAGGGCATACTCAAACTTATCAAGGCTTAATGAAAGTCCAAAAAGTCATGCTCAACGACTCAGTTTGATTCACGAGCGTTTATCAAACGAAAGCAAAGAGCAACGTTCTCATCGTCTTCGGTTGATTCACGAGCGTTTATCAAACGAAAGCGAAGAGCAACGTTCTCATCGTCTTGAGTTGATTCACGAGCGTTTATCAAACGAAAGCGAAGAGCAACGTTCTCATCGTCTTGGGCTGATTCACGAGCGTTTATCAAATGAAAGCGAAGAGCAACGTTCTCATCGTCTTGGGCTGATTCACGAGCGTTTATCAAACGAAAGCGAAGAGCAACGTTCTCATCGTCTTGGGCTGATTCACGAGCGTTTATCAAACGAAAGCGAAGAGCAACGTTCTCATCGTCTTGGGCTGATTCACGAGCGTTTATCAAACGAAAGCGAAGAGCAACGTTCTCATCGCCTTGGTTTGATTCACGAGCGTTTGTCAAATGAATCTATCGAATCCAGATCGACTCGATTAGATGCTATGCGACAAGCTAGTCGCAACCGCAGGAATGATTTCGAACAGTCTATTAACATTTTTGCAGACGTTCAGTGTACCGTTTGTAATAAAGCGTTATATCCACCACAACGTTTTAATTTACGTACTGCAATTTACAGTGCATTATTACCCAAAGAATTGGTTTCTCTGGGCAATATCATAACATGCTCTCGCTGTCAAAATAATATTAGGAAACGAAAAATTCCACCAGCAGCTTTCTGGAACAAAATGACAGTCGCGACTGTTCCTCAAGAGCTAGCTAATTTGACGAAACTTGAAGAACGGTTTTTATGCCGTGTTGTACCGTTTCTTAAAATAATGAAATTACAAAATCGTTTCTGTCAAGATTGGTGTAAGGGACAAGTAACTTTGTTTGCAAAAGACGTTGTTGAAGTCGCTGAACAACTGCCACTTGCGCCAAACCAAGTAGGATTAGTTCTTGTTGTGGAAAGTCTCGAGAACTTGCAACGCTCCCAAGAGTTTGTTGTGGATATGAACAGATTGTATCAAGCTCTAACCTGGTTAATGTCAAACAATATACTCTACAGAGATGTAAGACCCCATTTTGAGAATGTTATCGACATTTCTGAACTTGTTCAAATTTCTGAAGAGCCTGCAGATGGTGGTGAGCTTATGGAGTTAGAATCTACTCCTCAAAACAACTACGTCGATATAAATGAAAACGTTTCTATACTACACGGATCATTTCATCAAGCTGATTTAAGATTTGATTTACAATCTCGTGGCAAACAATGCACTGCTGTAGCAGCTGTAGCTTGTGCAGCGTTCTGTACAGATGAGCCAAGTCAATGGTCAAAAAGTGACATTGATTATATAGTAATACTCGGAGATAAGCTCTACCGTGAGTCCATTGCTTCTAGAGAGAACCCCGCAATTGGAGAAATTAATCCTGAATATCTTGCTGCGAGTGATCTTGCACAGCAAATATTATATAACAGGAAGAAAATCAATATCTCTGTTACTGATACCAATTATAATGGTCATATAGATACAGATCGAAGTACTGACGGCTTCCCTAACCTAAAAAATGCTCTGACATTATTTTTAAGAGAAAACTGTTGCGGGCTGCTTACTGCGAATTCCATGACTGTGGCTATATATTGTAAAACTGAAACTGATGCTTATAAATATTGGTTGTTCGATTCACATGCACGTGGGCCTAAGGGAGGTAAAGCTCCAAAACGTGGTGCAGCCTGTTGCATGAAATTCCAAAATATAGATGAATTACATGATATAATGCGACGAAATTTGTTTACTCCGACGAAGAAAGTACCGGCACAAGATTACTTTCTCAATGTGTACTCACTAACTCCTTTGATTATAACACCGGAGAACCAGGCAGAAGAGCGCAGAGAAACGTTGGGGAATCAACATTTCAACAATACTCAGGAGCAGTCAAGAGTAGTTCAGTCAGAGAGCCCTACATATACAATACTTACATCAGAAAAAGACAGTCCTCAAATATTTCAAGCAAACTCAGTCCTGGAACAAGAAAGACTGCACAGAGACACTTTGAGAACATCAGAGAGTCCTACATATACAATTCCTGTACTAGAAAATAACAACACTCCTCAACAAACATCTCGACCAACCTCAGCTTCAGTACAAGAAAAAACACTATCATACATACAACCAATTGCCACTATAATTGAAACAACTAGTATGCTCCGTAGCATAGATGAAGCGGTCCCTGATCTAGAAAGTGTAGTTTCTTTGAATCCCAATCCCACAACGAATAATAACGAGATGAGATTAGCTGAGATTTCAAGAAAAACAGCGCCACCATTAAATGTGGATCGAGAGCGACGAATGGAAGAGCTTGCTTGGTATTGTCTTTTTCCTGATGGAAAAAATGACTTTGGAGAGGAAAGAGATATTCAAATTACTCCTTTGGACTATTTTCAGAGTCGAGTAATGAGCCTGGACAAGCGTTTCAATCGAAACGACTATTTGTTTTTTGCTCTTTCTATAGTTGAATATTATCGAGCTAAATCCAGTGTTTCTGTATCATGCCGGATGCGTCAGGGCCAAGGCGAGCAGACACCTCAAGGACTCATAGATAACATGCATCTTACTATGAGGAATATCAGAGGATCGGCGTCTTATTGGCAGAAATGTTGCTCTGAACTTACTGCAATGGTCCGAACTTTGGGGCCTCCTACGTGGTTCATGACGTTCTCTTGCAACGACCTTAATTGGCCAGACATGACCAAAGCCTTACTCATCGCAGATGGTCGTGATGTAAATCAAGCAGAGAACCTGTCTTTCCCCGAGCGTTTGCAATTGGTACAGAAATATCCCGTGGTTGTCTCTCGACAATTTTCGGTTCGCGTGAACGCTCTGATGCGATTCCTCAAACGCGATCCAGACTGCTTAGGTGGTCCAGTTGTGGACTTTTGGTATAGAATAGAGTTTCAAAATCGCGGAAGTCCACACCTTCACATGTTGGTGTGGTGTGACAATATCCCAGATTTCTCGACTCAGGCGGGTATCGAAGTCATCGAAAGGGTGGTTTCATGCTCCGGCTCCTGGGTCCCCGAGGAGCCGGAGATCCGAAGGGATTTTCCACCCCGTCAACAAAAAAAAAAAAAAAAAATATAGTATGTGGTGATTCCACTAAAAACCACCCCGACGGCCGGCCTTAGGTGTCCTACTCTGGGGAGGACCCGGACCATGTTATCTCAGGTCCTCCCCGAATTGACACCATGCCTAATCAGGCCCTATCCCAGGGGAGAACACTTCCCCCTTCAATCGCGGCATGGCGGCCCGATCGCATCTTAATGCAATCAGGCCGGCCATTCCATTCCCTACCGCAGCAATCAATCTGCCACCAGTGGTCCCCACTCTCTGGCGGCCTTGTCCACGGCACCTAGGATACACGGATACGATAAACATTTTTAGAGTTGGGCTGTGAGTGTGAGCGTTTATTTATGACCTTAAAATCACACTTACTTCCCACAAAAAATTAAAAAATAAAATTATTAAAAAAAAAAATGAAAACTTCAAACAACTAAAAAGCAATTTTAATTACTTACTTCAAACATTCAAGAAAATTATTGATACTTAGAAAACCTACCTATTTACAATTTTTAATCAGTTATTTTTCAACAAACCAACAAATA
Organism: Arctia plantaginis; assembly: GCA_902825455.1. Taxonomy (NCBI): domain Eukaryota; kingdom Metazoa; phylum Arthropoda; class Insecta; order Lepidoptera; family Erebidae; genus Arctia; species Arctia plantaginis. The sequence continues at coordinate 137,740 of CADEBD010000355.1, forward strand.
AAAAAAATACGCGATTACTCCACCAATTATGAACCGATTTGAATAATAATTATTAAAGAAAACTAGGTACCTAATTGTTGGAAAGATCACGCAAGCGTGTCATTTCTGTTAATGATTTTTCGTCGTGGGGTCGATTTAATAGCTTATTTGCATCCAAATCAGATATGGCAATGCCATTTAAGGTTTTGACGCGACTGAGGGCTACATAAATCTGTCCTTTAGCGAAATTCTTCTTTCCTAAATCGATCACTGCTTTATCAAGGGTTGTACCCTGAAGTTTGTGAACGGTTACTGCCCAGCTTAAGATGAGCGGTAACATTCTTCGTTCGACATCTCCATATCCTCTTTGCGCTTGAAATGTTGTACAAGCAGGTGAGATTGCTACACAACCGTCATTATCTTTTGTTCTATGGCCAACAGTCGCGTCATCAAATTTTATAAGCACAGATTCAGGCAACTCGCCTTCCTCCAATTGATCTCTTCGGAGAGCAGGCCATTTAATTTTCTTAACAATGCCCATGGCACCATTCACGAGCCCATCAGATACGGAAATATTCCGCCTTAACATGACTCGCGATTCGATACTCAACTTTATAGTTGGCAAGAAACCACCGCAGTTATTAATGTCTTTAGGAATAACATTTTCTGGTGGCTTCCTACCATAGGTTGCCGCCTCTCGAGACTCATCTACAGCATTTATTGTGTACATGCGGTGCGCTTTCGCATTTTCAACGGTCATTCTTTCATTATATGTATCTACTTGTCTAACAGTAGGGAATATACGGACAGCAACCCCATCAGCAAAATCTCCTGACAAAGGCACGTGTCGCCGCTCACAAAGTAACTCCAACTGAGATGTCGTTAATTCAAGAACCCGCAAGCTATTTAAGAGGTCTATGAACTCAATGTCATTTCGTTGTCGCATATTTATCGTAAGTTCACAAAATGAGAACTGCTGCCATAAGTTAACTTCGCCCGAAAACCATGGCGGTTGAATAAAACACCAATGCCCTTTTACCGGTGGGAGTTGAAGTATATCACCAAAAAGCAATATTTGCACCCCGCCGAATAATTTGTCATTATTTTTGTATTCTTGGAGACGCAGGTGTATAATTCGCAAATTTTCATATGACACCATTGAAATTTCATCTATGATTAACCAGTTTATATGGCGCCATTTACGTCTCTCATTCTCTAGCTTTTGTCCAGTAATTTTTTTGTACGTCATAGTATTTCCTTTTTCAATTGGAAGTGAGAATATTGAGTGCAATGTTTTTCCAAATATTTGACGTGCGGCTACACCTGTTAGGGATCCCACCTCAACAAATTTAGCCTTGAGCAATACGTCAACTGTTGGTGCATAACACCGTTTGATATGTTCCACGAGTAATTTCAAGACGAAAGACTTTCCACTTCCTGCACCGCCAGTGATGAATAACAATAATTGACCTTCTTGTCCCTGCAAATCCATTTCTACAGCCGCAGAAACTTTTTGGAAAAGGTCTCTCTGTTGGACGTTTAGACTTCGAATATTACCCAAGAAGACTTCATCTGGCATAGCAGACCTTTCGCATACATCTTCACAATAATTGTCATCGTTATTCACGATTTGTTCACCGCCACAAATCAAAGGAGCATCAACATCGTGAGTGTTACGGGCAGCGTTGAGCGCGACTGCTTGGGCAAGGGCCTGTTGTATCATTTGTTCTGCGTGAGCAAACTCTTCTGCGCTTACGTTGCCATGTAATGGTCGGAATTCTCTTTGCCGCCTAATAAAACACTCCTCAGCGGTTTCCTCTTCGAGTAGAAGTTCACTTTCATCACGAAATGGTACATGACATACTAACAAGCTGTAGTAATAGGCTTCCTTGTCGCTGTTCAATGTAAAGTATCGTGTGCGCAATACTGCAGACTTGTTTCTTATACGCATTCGCGTGTTATCTCTTAGCCGTATAAATCTTGCCGGCGTAATATCTTCACTCCTTAATTCTTCATCACCATCGTCTTCGTTCCATATTAAGTTAGACACCGTTTCAAAGCGCACAGCGAATTCGGCGAGACTTAAGTCTTCTAGTTCATCTGGGCGTAATACATATCGATCAAAAATGTTGTTGTAAATGGATGTATCATCACCGTCGAATCGTAGAAGTCTGAAACGTTCATTTGGCTTACAACTGTTTATGAAGACTGTTTTTCGGGAAGACATTTTTAGCGGTAAATGACACAATCTATATGCGCATTCCGGAGCACTTACAAGGCGTTGAGATAGAATGGCCATTGAGACTGCAAATAACTGATTCCACACAGGACCACCTTGCCTCTTGGCCTTCACAACGGCTTCTCGTACAACTTCACCTGTATCATGGGGCTCACATTTACTTGCGTATTTAGCAACATAGTATGCAACTGCTGTTACGTTACCGCACGGCTGCACATCAATGTTCCCTTTCCATAGACTTAATAGAGTCTATGACTTCCCTTCGCGGCACTGTGCGACTAACGTGTGACTTCATATGCTAACAATTTAAATATTGTTTTCTGTGTTTTTCTGCGACTAGTTCCCGGTTTGCGGGCGGCTAAAGGTTGTGTATAGTGTTTTAAAGAATATCAGTAAGTTTTTATTGTTTTTTAAACAGAAATATAGTGCTGAATTATTTTATTACGACTATTGGTGAGTAAATTTATTTTCTTTCTAAAAGTGGGTAGGAGGTATCCTTTGTTTATATTGATTTTTCTCTGCGTATTGTTTATTTTTAAACTTGTTCCTTTTGAAATTGTTGTTTGGTGTGTCTTTGTTTGGCTATGTCGGTCGTTAGCGAGTTGCCGGACCCCGGCGGTACAAGTGAATTTCTAACACCAACCGGGAAAAGGACATTTAACGAAATGTCACCTACGGATTTCTCGCCGAAAGACAATAGAAGTAAACGAATTAATAATTCGGATTTAAGTGGAAATGTTTCGTCTCTTAACGGTCGTGATAACTGTGGGGAATACAATTACTGCGAGTTAGTCTCACAGGCTACCGAGTACTTGGCAAAAATCAATGAATTAGTTAATGATCAGGGATCTCGGATGAATGTAGGTAATAAAACGGCAATTATGGATATTACTCAACGAATTACCGGTATCGTATCTTTGTTAGCAATAAAATCCTCTAGCAACGAAACGAAGTTAGCGAATTTTGAGCGACAAATGGAGGGTATCGCAACTCAACAAACGAGTTTAACGTACGCGGACAAACTTAAGCTTCGATTACCACCTAAATCTGCTCCGTGCCCGGTACCTACTGAAGCGCGCGTTCCTAGGCCTTGTGTTATTGCCTATCCCACTACGGAACGCTTAGCGGACTATGCGACCTCGTCAGCAACGAAACAAGCTCTCATGAAGGCTATTAAACCGAGCGATGAGGGATTTCAAATTGTAGGCGTTAAAAAAACCTCTAAGGCGGGCGTCGTGTTACGTGTAGCTAACGAACGGCAGCTTAAGAAACTGGAATCTGTGGACGCCATTAAATCAGTAGGGTTGCGCTTAGAAAAACCGAAAGGCCGTAGGCCCCGTATAATTGTAAAAGACGTACCCGGTTCTATGGAAGATCGTGCCTTCCTAACAGCTTTATACCGTCAGAATATCAAGGACGAATTAAAATTAAGTGAGAATGATTTTATTAAGTCAACCAAAATTGTTAGGCATCGTAAACTAGAAAATGGGCGTCAATGGATAGGCTTAGAATTAGAGGCAGCAGTTCGGAAACATCTAGCCAACACAAAAGATAAACTTTATATAGACTGGGCCACATGTAGATTCATAGACGATATAGAAGTAGTTCGTTGCTTAAATTGTCAGCAATTCGGTCATGTACAAAAGTTTTGCACTATTAAAACCCCTACTTGTGCTAATTGCGCCGCCGCACACGAAACGCGAGCTTGTCCAGATAAAGACACACCAGATTTTAAGCCCACGTGCGCACAGTGTAAGCGGTTCAAAAAACCATCTGACCATCGATGCGGCTCATACGACTGTGCCACATACAAATTAAAACTGGAACAGCTAATATTAAATACCAATTACTGAATAGTTTAACTTAGTTTAAAAAAAAAAAAAAAAAAAAAAAAAAAAAAAAAAAGTTTAAAGAGTAACTTACTAAGTAATGAATAATATTTCGATAGGCCAGTTAAATCTTCATAACGATAAAATAGCTACATCAGAATTAGACCGTTTAATTTTAGAACAAAAGTTAGACATTGTCCTTTTACAAGAACAATATCAGAGCGCTCACTTGCGTCGTAATGTAGTACAGCTTGACTGCCGTTCGCAGGCTGGGATATATGTTGCAAGTTCTAATTTTACGGTAACATCTTTGCGTAATCTTATGACGTCACACTGCGCCGTTGCTGAGATCTCATCCTCTACCTGTAAGGTTTACGTAGTGAGCTGCTATTTTCAATATTCACATCCTATTGATCCTCACTTACATCACTTACGTTACGTCTTGCAGTTCCTCGTGGGACATAAAATTATCATTGGCGCTGATGTCAATGCGTCATCTTCATTATGGTATGGCAAGTTGCGTTCAACCGACACGGTTCGACGTTGTGCGGTTGAAGATTTCATTGCGGAAATGAATCTTATTATTCACAATACCCCCGATGCACCACCAACTTTTTGCAACCCAATGGGTGAGTCTTCTATTGACGTGACGCTTACGCGCGGCGACGTCTCGATATCCGGATGGCGTGTCCTTCCGGACGCATCCTGTAGTGATCACCGCTTGATCGTGTACGAATTCACACCAAGGGTTGCACAGGATCCACAAAGGGTTCCCTATAATTTTAGATATAAAACTAAAGGTGCGAACTGGGCTTTGTTTGGTTCACTCTTTGCAACTCATACCAAAGACTTCAGTCGCAGTAGTTTATCAGCTGAGGAAAGCGCAGAAATACTATCAGAAACTTTTACATACTGCGCTGATGTAACTATTGGTCGCGGATCTATCACTAACACTCGTAGATGTGATTGGTGGAATGATAGATTAGCCGAACTACGTAGAAGCTACCGGAAAGCTCGTAGAAAATTAAACACTATTAAAAAACATAACGTAACAGGAGATTTGTACAACATTGCTCTCATTGCTCTTAGAGTTGCCAGGTCCCACTACAGAGCTGCTGTGGAAAAATCCAAGGGAAACTTAATTCAGAAACTTGTTAATAAACTCGATAGAGAGGGCCCGTGGTCACCTTTGTATCACGAATTTAAGGCAAATAGATCAATCGACCACGCATACATACAGAACATCAAAATTAATAACAGATATACCACAGGAGTAGAACAAACAGCAGAATATCTTTTAGACTCACTCGTACCTGACGATCGACCGGAAAACGACACAGATCATCACCGACAGATCAGGCAGTGGGCCATCGAACCACCACTGTCTCCAATGTCTGATTTACCATCTTCAGACGAATTTCTCGGTATCATTAGATCCTTGCCGCTAAACAAGGCTTCGGGTGATGATAAAATATCTAACAAAATGATAAAAGAAGCTTGTAAACTTTCGGGTGACACGATTTTCACTGTCTTTAAACGTTGCATTGCTGAAGGAATATTTCCTCGTATATGGCGGTGCGGTAATATTCGTATAATACCAAAAAGTGGCGACAAGCCACCGGATGATCCTAAATCCTACCGACCAATCACATTGTTACCATCGTTAGGAAAGCTTTTAGAACGTCTTGTAGTGCCCCGGCTTCTGCCAGGTGGAGTCAAATTTCATGATAGACAATTTGGATTTACGTTGGGTAAATCGACAACTGACGCTGTTATATCGGTTAGAAAGTTTGTCACAGAGTCAAAATTTCAATACGTGCTGGCTATTTTCTTAGATATATCTGGCGCCTTCGACAACGCATGGTGGCCCATGCTGTTGCTGAAATTAAAATCACGGGGGTGTTTTAAAAATATTTATTCCCTTATCTCTTCGTACTTTTCACAAGGTACAACTAAACTAAGACTTGGTCATCATTCTGTGTCGAAGGCGCTTACAATGGGATGTCCTCAGGGATCGGTGCTAGGTCCATACTTGTGGAATATCGGCTTCGACGATTTTTCTTACGATACCAATACCATCCGGATGTACTCTGAACGCGTATGCTGATGACGGCTTATTACTGGTGGAATCTGATACTAGGGCGGGGCTTGAGAGATTAGCCAATAGATGTTTGAACTTGATATCTCAATGGGGTGAACGTAATCGCTTAACTTTTGCACCCAACAAAACCTTCCAGTTACTTTTAAAAGGTAACCTCAAATCACCGCCGAGCATTAGATTTGACAATGTTACTGTAAAAAATAAAACCACAGTGTGTTATCTAGGATTAGTTTTAGAAAGAAACTTTTCATTTATCGAACATATTAAAATAGTTAATGAAAAGTCTAAAAAGAGTTTCTGTGCATTGACAAGGGTATCAACTGCGACATGGGGTCTATCATTTAATACATTAAAGATCATATACGGAGCTACTTATTTAGGTTCTATGTGCTATGGTGCACCTGTGTGGGCCGATAGGGCGACCGTAGGCGCTGTCCGTCGCAAACTGTTACAAGGCCAACGACTTGCACTGATATTTTTGTGCAAGGCATATAGGACGGTTAGCACTGAGGCTTTGCCGGTGTTGGCAGGTGTCCTTCCGGTCGATCTCGAGGTGCAGAGACGTGCAGCCATGTACTATTCAAGACAAAACATGGAATGCGATTTCTTGGGCGCGCGGGATCGCGGTAAAATTACAAGATTGCTTCAACAGCAGTCCGATGTCTATAATGACCTCATAGACGAATGGCAGCAACGCTGGGACGAATCATCCAAGGGGCGCCATCTTTACCAATTTTTTCCATCTGTTCGCGAACGGTTGTCGAGGACATGGCTTGAGGTGGATCACTGTGTCGCTCAATTTCTTACGGGTCATGGTAACTTTAAGAGCAAGTTGTATTCATTTAAATTAGTCGAGTCACCATTGTGTCAATGCTCAACACCTAACTCTCATTATGAACAGTCTGCTCATCATATCCTCTGGGAATGTAGTCTTTGGTATAATGAACGTAATATAATGCTGAATAGCTTGCAGGTGACATCTGGGGCGGTATACTATGGGGATCTTGTGTCAACTAGGGTGAATTTCCGTGCGTTTAGGCGATTCTGCCATACATATTATAGAAATCAAATATAGCTCATGTAGGACCCGTAATATTTTGTGGCCGTGGTGCTTCCCTGTTTAAAAGGGTGTATGCCTATTTCACTTCATTTTGTCTCCCGCTTTGCTAAGGAGGGAAGTGGATTTACTGTATTTCCAACTCCTCCAATTTTCTTCTGATTAATTTCGTTGCGGGTTCCAAGACAGTTTAATTTCTTCCTGGGACTTCCCGAGTGTCATAACTCGGTGTGTTCGTGGGTCACTGCTGTGGATCCTGGTGTACAGGAGTTACAGTGGTGGGCGTGTGGGTGGGATTAGTCCCAAAAAAAAAAAAAAAAAAGACTTAATAGAGTAGGATTGTAATTGTTTACCATACTTTCGTCTACAGTTCGTTTCAAACAACAAAATCGTCCATTGTTTGATAATACTTCATCAGGACCTAAGCAAATAGTAGTCTCATATGGGGGCCTCGGGAAACCAAAACGACAATGACTATCGTTGCGGTTTTTGTAACACGTGGCCGTGTGTTTGTGTATTTGCACGTCTTTTATTAATTTCTGCAATACAGAATCATTGGGCATTAAAGAGCATGAAACCACCCTTTCGATGACTTCGATACCCGCCTGAGTCGAGAAATCTGGGATATTGTCACACCACACCAACATGTGAAGGTGTGGACTTCCGCGATTTTGAAACTCTATTCTATACCAAAAGTCCACAACTGGACCACCTAAGCAGTCTGGATCGCGTTTGAGGAATCGCATCAGAGCGTTCACGCGAACCGAAAATTGTCGAGAGACAACCACGGGATATTTCTGTACCAATTGCAAACGCTCGGGGAAAGACAGGTTCTCTGCTTGATTTACATCACGACCATCTGCGATGAGTAAGGCTTTGGTCATGTCTGGCCAATTAAGGTCGTTGCAAGAGAACGTCATGAACCACGTAGGAGGCCCCAAAGTTCGGACCATTGCAGTAAGTTCAGAGCAACATTTCTGCCAATAAGACGCCGATCCTCTGATATTCCTCATAGTAAGATGCATGTTATCTATGAGTCCTTGAGGTGTCTGCTCGCCTTGGCCCTGACGCATCCGGCATGATACAGAAACACTGGATTTAGCTCGATAATATTCAACTATAGAAAGAGCAAAAAACAAATAGTCGTTTCGATTGAAACGCTTGTCCAGGCTCATTACTCGACTCTGAAAATAGTCCAAAGGAGTAATTTGAATATCTCTTTCCTCTCCAAAGTCATTTTTTCCATCAGGAAAAAGACAATACCAAGCAAGCTCTTCCATTCGTCGCTCTCGATCCACATTTAATGGTGGCGCTGTTTTTCTTGAAATCTCAGCTAATCTCATCTCGTTATTATTCGTTGTGGGATTGGGATTCAAAGAAACTACACTTTCTAGATCAGGGACCGCTTCATCTATGCTACGGAGCATACTAGTTGTTTCAATTATAGTGCAATTGGTTGTATGTATGATAGTGTTTTTTCTTGTACTGAAGCTGAGGTTGGTCGAGATGTTTGTTGAGGAGTGTTGTTATTTTCTAGTACAGGAATTGTATATGTAGGACTCTCTGATGTTCTCAAAGTGTCTCTGTGCAGTCTTTCTTGTTCCAGGACTGAGTTTGCTTGAAATATTTGAGGACTGTCTTTTTCTGATGTAAGTATTGTATATGTAGGGCTCTCTGACTGAACTACTCTTGACTGCTCCTGAGTATTGTTGAAATGTTGATTCCCCAACGTTTCTCTGCGCTCTTCTGCCTGGTTCTCCGGTGTTATAATCAAAGGAGTTAGTGAGTACACATTGAGAAAGTAATCTTGTGCCGGTACTTTCTTCGTCGGAGTAAACAAATTTCGTCGCATTATATCATGTAATTCATCTATATTTTGGAATTTCATGCAACAGGCTGCACCACGTTTTGGAGCTTTACCTCCCTTAGGCCCACGTGCATGTGAATCGAACAACCAATATTTATAAGCATCAGTTTCAGTTTTACAATATATAGCCACAGTCATGGAATTCGCAGTAAGCAACAGCCCGCAACAGTTTTCTCTTAAAAATAATGTCAGAGCATTTTTTAGGTTAGGGAAGCCGTCAGTACTTCGATCTGTATCTATATGACCATTATAATTGGTATCAGTAACAGAGATATTGATTTTCTTCCTGTTATATAATATTTGCTGTGCAAGATCACTCGCAGCAAGATATTCAGGATTAATTTCTCCAATTGCGGGGTTCTCTCTAGAAGCAATGGACTCACGGTAGAGCTTATCTCCGAGTATTACTATCCGATTTTCCACCCCGTCAACAAAAAAAAAAAAAAAAAAAAAAAAAAAAGGTGCCGTGGACAAACATAATGTAGGATTGTCAAAATTGGCGGAATGATGGCGTATCAAACATACAAAAAGAAAACATACTGTCGAATCAAAAACCCTCCTTTTTTGATGTTGGTTAAAAATCGACTAGCATGAAGCTCCTAGTCGAGACGAATCAAATGAGCACAAACACGGCGGAATTGCTTTATTTTATTACAGAGTTCCCATGGCTATTTACCGTCTCCATCATCAGACCCTGAATATCACATAGGATCGGAGTCCTTATTAATTAGACTCAAACACATTCAAATTCGATGGTATTACATAATTTTGTTACAGAGATCCCATACTCCTAAACCATTCATCATCAGCTTCATCATCAGCTCAGCAACATCAGATGGTGACCATTAGATGCAAAAATCTACATAGATTAAGATAATTTCTGATAAACAGTGTATTTGTCTACAAATTTTGAGGGTTTCCCTCGATTTCCCCAAGATCCCATCATCAGATCCTGACCTGGTGACAATGGGACCACCTCTGACGTATGACCTATCAAATAAAAAAAGAATTATTCAAATCGGTTTATAATTGCCGGAGTAATCGCGTAACAAATATACAAAAAAAAAAAAAAAAATACAGTCAAATTGAGAACCTCCTCCTTTTTTTGAAGTCGGTTAAAAATAGCGACCATCCGTTGTTCTGCAAGTCGCAGACGCATACCACTCTTCACACCTCTGTTCTTCTTCTGTCAATATTTTCTCCGAATTCGGCAACTGATCTTCAATTTCCCAGAACCTTTTTAGAATATCCGTTTCTTCAATTTGTAAATGCATTGCCGTGATCGTATTGACATGCTTGAACTTTGGTTGCAATTAAACTGTACCCGAAAGGACCCAACCTAAGCTAGTGCGCTGTGCCACGACGGACCCAGCTGGAGCCTTCCTTATTCCGTCTCGCAATACCTCGCTGTTCACATCAGCACCCAGCAGAACATCAATCTTACTAGGTTTACTGAAGTGCGGATCTGCTAGGACCAGATGTTCTAAGTCTGGCCATCTAATCGGTTTTAATTGTCGCTCTGGAAGATATGATGTTATATTCTTTAACACGTACGCTTTAACTTCTTACTTCTAACTTAACCCAGGCTCTGTTAACGATCGAAGTACTAACGTCACCATGTAGTTAGCAATAGACGTCTTGCCATTGCCAATACCAGTAACGATTCTCCTAATTGGACTCTTTTTCAACCGCAATAACTGAACTGTAGCTTCCGTCATAAAGGAAGCTTGTGATTCTTGATCTAACAAAGCTCGCAGTATTTGAAAATCATGAGCTATCGTCTGAGCTTTTACTAACGCAGTAGCTACTAGGGCGGGTCAATAAGTCCGTGACTTTTTGAATTTTTGACCTCTTTACTGAAAAAGCAACACTACTCCTGTCAACAGGCATCTGTCAGTTGACTCCTGTCAAAATTTGAACTTGCTGCTTCAGTTACTTTGTGTTTGACAGCTATCTTTATCAGACTACCCAGTAATTTGAGATGGAAAAAAGTGAATTTCGTGTGCTTATTAAGCATTATTTTTTTGCAAAAAAAAAACCATTACCGAGACCAAGGCTAAGCTTGATAAATACTATGGGGACTCTGCACCATCGATTTCAATGGTAAAAAAGTGGTTTACTGAATTTCGTTGTGGCCGTACAAGCACTGAAGATGCCGAACGTCCTGGACGCCCAGTTGAGGTCTCTTCACCCGAAACAATCGAAAAAATTTACGATATGGTGTTGGCCGACCGAAAATTGAAAGTGCAAGAGATTGTGGAAGCCGTAGGGATGTCGCATGGCTCAGTGGTTTCAATTTTGAATGATCACTTGGGCATGAGAAAGCTTTCCGCAAGATGGGTGCCGCGATTGCTCACAGTCGACCACAAACGCAATCGTGTAACAACTTCACAGGAAGGTTTGGCGTTGTTTAATCGCAATATGGAGGAGTTTTTGCGCCGTTTTGTAACCGTGGACGAAACATGGATCCATCACAACACACCAGAGACCAAACAACAGTCAAAACAGTGGGTTTCTAAGGGTAAATCGGCCTAAAGTTTTCTAGCTAAAATTGACTTTGAACTTGTACCTAAGCGTTCTATTGATACACCAGTAGCTATTATATACTGCTTCGGATAGATATTATTGGAATTTATCACAAAACTTATATATTGACGCCTATATATTTACTTAGAAAAAAATCTTTAAAAAATTAATAACTCTTTTGTTTTCTAACATATATCGATCATTTTGGTTTCTAAAATTCGGCAACGGCGTCGCCTATACGCGGACACCTCTTTTCCGGGGTTTCGCTGTGTAGATTTTCTAAATTTTTCAATTTTTGTTGTAATTCTGTAACAAAAGCTACAAAAACATACTTTTAAAAGTATACCTACCTGTGTTCCTGGTCGTTTTGGTGCTGGAAGCTTACACCATCGCTGCGTTGACACCTCCCCTGCATACCACCACCGCCTGAAGCACCTCCGGCGTCCCGTCGGAGACCTATGAAAGATAGTTTTCGGTGTAAAATTTTGTTAAATTTACACGTTTTCGGCTTATAATTTGGCAACCCCTCATTTGTTTTTCCAAATTATTACATATTCGGATAGGGCTCGTCTAGCCCTATCACCCGACACCTCGTTTGTTAAAATCCGTTCGATAGAAAATTGAAAAATTGCCCGCCCACCCTCCAGGATTTCACTGGTGAGGTAAACTTTGAGCAGGGGAGCGAAACATTTTGTTGTTTTGCAGGGGTGAAAAATATTTTATTTTAAATTTTAATTAGTTTAATAAGTCTAGATTAGTTTCTTTGTTTTCTTTTAATTTCAGACTCGGGGACCTATACATCCCCTAGAGTTGACAACCCTGCAGCGCAGGGAATAACATAGTAATAGAGCTGCTATTACTTATTCGCCTTATTCTTGCACTTTTCTCAATTTTATTTACACTCGACACAGACCCCCCCTTTACAGGGTATTGACAATTTTCCCCGACACACACTTACACAAGTCTAAACATGCACCGCACACCCACGACGACCGGCACGGCCAAAAAACACATCACTCCCAGTCCTACCAACACAACCACAGCTGCGCAGGACGCCGCTAGGACATTTATAAAAAGACCAGAAGCGAAAAGGAGATCGCTCGATAACATGGACATTTACAAAAAACGGCAACAAAACTACGCGGCACTACCGAGCGATCAGCTCCTCCAGGAATTAATGAAGACCTTCGAGGACATACCATCAAAAGTCCAAGAGTACCCTCAGATGAGGCGAGATATAAAACAGTTCCTGGAGGTGCAGTCGGACAAGGGCATACGGGCAATCTTTGAGCTCAGTAGGCGTATCCAAAGACTCGAAGCAGAGGTTCCAAAAACAAGGACGCCTACAAAAACCTTGTCGTCCGACGGACAGGAGGACATCATTGGGAAACTGGAAGAGATGGAAGCGGCTCTGACCGAGCGATTAGAAGGGATGGAAAGAAGTTTAAAAACGGACATACAAGGACTCCATGACGGCAATGACGACCGAGGCTCCGACATGATCGACAGGATCATCGACAGATTCGATGAGACCAAAGCTGCTATAGACCAAACGACCAAGGAGGTCGGGTGTCGAACGCATGCTCTCGTCAAAGATCTGGTCGGTGGTATTGCCGAGGATGTCGTTGTAGCTGAGAAAGAGCTTATAGAGGTCGCAAAAGGACTGGCATGTGCAAATCCAGCCTCAGTCCCAGTCCCAAAGTCATACGCCAGCGCCGCAGCAGCGAAACCCGCCCACCGCCCTGCACTCCACTCGATGGCGGTTACCCTCGAGGGTGGACAGGACACCGCAGATGAGGTGCTTGCTAGGGTAAAAAGGGTGGTCGATGCCAGGGGCACTGGCCTCAAAATTAGTAAGGTTCGCAAGGCCAAGAACCAAAAGATAATATTGGGTTGTGACACTGTAGAAGAAATGGAGAAAGTCCAAAAAATTATAGAGAGTCGTGGAGAAGGGCTAATAGTAGCGCCCATGAGAAACAAAAATCCTCTCGTGATCTTAAAGGACGTATATGTGGACAGTGAAGACGAAAACATACTTAGGGCGATCTACGCTCAAAACCAAGAAATTTTTACAAGCTTATCTGAAGAGGATATAAAAATGGACATTAAATTTAAGAAACGTACAAGAAACCCAAGGGCGGTGCACATTGTCCTTCAAGTGGGACCCAACGTATGGCGGAGGATGACGGAGGCTGGAGCCCTCTATCTGGACCTTCAAAGGGTCAGAGTCGAGGACCAGTCTCCGCTCATCCAATGCACAAGGTGCCTTGCGTTTGGACATGGTCGGAAATTTTGCACCGAGAGTGTGGACAGATGTAGTCACTGCGGAGGACCGCATCTGCGCGAGAAATGCGCAGACTTCACCGCAGGTAACGAACCGCAGTGCTGCAACTGCTCACACTCTGGGTTGCGAAAGACCGACCACAACGCCTTTAGTACCGACTGCCCGGTACGCAAGAAATGGGATTACTTGGCCCGTGCAAATACGACCTATGCCTAATCAACACGCAGGATACTACATGACAATCACATACAGCTGCAAAACACACAGAAACATAAACACGACACACACATATATGAAACACACAATAACACGAACACGAACAGATATACAGAATGTATATTGAATATACACGATGATATCAACATAGAAACACTTACACGAACCTCAACAGCAACCCAAACAATAAAAAATCAAGTATGAAATGAAACTGGTAAAAGAATAGTCAATAAATATGTATAGTAAGTATATGTATATTATTGCCTAGGTAAAAACGCTTTTAAAAAATAACATAGAAGGAAAGTACACAACAAAACAGGAACTCACCAATCCTGCTAAACATAGAACTGTAAAATAATGAAATGGGAAAGCACGTACTGTTGTGCAAAAACTAGGTATAAAAATAGAATTGGGAAACAGTAAACTAAAGAATGTTAAAAATGAGGTGATAAGATGATAAGCAAAAGAATATGTAGATGTAAGATCTATAGATGTAAAAATAGAGCTAGGAAGTAGTAAATGCAAGAATTTAAAACATAATAATAAGTATAACAGTTAAAAGAACCCATGTAAAACGGAATATATATGTAAGTCAGTAAATATATGTTAATGTAAAGAAAATTGTAAAACCGAAAGAAATAGATAGAATACATAAGGCTAGCCAACAAATAGAATGCCAGAAGTCCCACCTGACAAGGGATAGTGTAGATGTGTAAATGTGGAGTACCTATAAAATAGATAAATAAGGTCTTGTCAGCCAATAAAGTTATGGCGACTGTCTTTTGGGATGCACGCGGGATAATCCACATTGACTACCTTCAAACGGGAAGAACAATCAATGGGGAATATTATGCCAACTTATTGGACCGATTCAATGACGTTTTGAAAAAAAACCGACCTCATTTGTCCAAGAAAAAAGTTATTTTCTACCAAGACAATGCAAGGGTGCACACATGTGCAGTTGCCATGGCAAAAATCCATGAATTGGGCTATGAATTGCTCCCTCATCCGCCCTATTCTCCAGATTTGGCTCCGAGTGACTACTTCTTGTTCCCAAACCTGAAGAAATGGCTTGGTGGAAAAAGATTTGACTACAATGATGAAGTCATCTCGCAAACAAAGGCCTATTTTGAGGACCTCGACAAATCATATTTTTTGAAAGGGATAAAAAAATTGGAGAAGCGTTGGACAAAGTGTATAGAGCTCAAGGGAGACTACGTTGAAAAATAAAATGATTTATTTATCAAAAAATCTGTGTTTTATTCCAAAAGTCACGGACTTATTGACCCGCCTCGTAGTAAAACTTGACGAGGCTGAGTAATTTTGGTTGAGAGACAAGAAACTACTGGCATGCTAACATCTGATGCATTCGGATCACCAGAAGAGATGCGTGTCTTGTCCCGCTCCACCGTATGGACGCCTGTGGTATCAACATGTGGAAGGGTATGGTGTCTTTTTTTACATAATCTACATGTCGTGTTCTTTTTACATTGACCTACCATATGGTTGCCGCCGAGACAGTTGAAACAAATATTGTTTTTTGACACAAATTGCCGTTTTTTATCGATATCTAACTGAGTAAACCCCTGACAATAACATAATTTATGATTTTGTGAACAGAACTCACACCTTAGATGTTTAACAAAGTTTGATTTCTGAGTCGCTAGCAATACCCTTTGATTTGATGACTGAAAGCCATGCGCCTGTATCGTAACCTTTTTAGGAACCTCAATATTTTCAAATGCTGTGAAACGACCTCCAATAAATGTTTGAAACTGCTTTAAAGTGGGTAGTTCATTTGAACCATCTTCAGAAACCTTTAACTCCCACTGCTTGCGGGTTTCTGGGTTGAGCTTAGATGCCATTATATATATAATGTTTATGTCCCAGGTATACTAACTTTTAAACTTTCGCGTTCCATGATAATTAATATTATTTAACGGGAATTAACGCGATCTCTTATAAGAGATCGATAAGATCGAGCGATAAGAGATCGCGTTAATTCCCGTTAAATAATATTAATATGTCCCAGGTAGTCACATCAATCCCTAAATTGCTTAAAGCACTAATACAATCACTTGTTGTATCTAACAGACATTTTAAAGAAATGGATGACTCTCCATTAATGCGTCTCTGATTAAACAATTGTTGTAAAATATTATTAGCTAGCTGACGTTTATTATTATATCTATGTTCTAACTTGGCCCAACACAACTCATAATTTGCCTCCGTGATAGAATTAGAAAGGAGGTTTTGGCCTACTATACCACGCTGGCCAGACGGGTTGGTATAGGGTTTGTTTCAAGTTTGGGGTGCTATGCTAGAAAACCTCCCCGTGGTGCACCCTGGAAACGCTGGCGATGGCACTGTTTCCTCCTTGTCCTCTTGGAGGAGAGGATTATCGCCAGCGGCTAATATTCTAGCAGAAGAGGTAGCCGTATATCGGCTCTCGGGCAAGGCCTGGTCCAGCAGGGTGGGCGTGTCTGCCGGTTGCCCTGCTGGCTCTTCGCTCTTCGGAGCATGGAGGATGAAACCTCGGTAAAAAAACCAGAAGGTGGGGCCCTGTAGGGGCCAGTTTCTCCGCTGATAGCGGTGGAGAAAGGAGGACGGGCTCGGCGTGTACTGACACTACCACCGAGCAGGCAGGGGGACGTAGTCTCCCTGTCAACCGTCGGCATATCGTAATCCCGAGAAGAGCACTGTGGTCAAGTCTCGCGGCTCTGATCGGGGGCGAGGGTCTTGGCTTAACCGCCCGGACCGCGTGGAAGACAACCTCTCTAAAAAATTCCCCGAATCCCGTGTTCTGGTGCGTGGCCAGGGGATGCATGGCTGATGGGAACTTCAGTCTCGAGCGCACTCCAAGCCGAGGTACCTGCGGACCCCTCGGTTGGGTTAAAAACTTACGCTTGCCCGGGTAATGGGGGATCTCTGCCCGGGTGGACCTTTAGTTCTCCCCCACTCGTGGGATTTATTATGGACAATGATAACCAAAACATAAAAAAAAAAAACGATCGGAAAACAAACCAAAACAAAAAAGGCAAGTCAAACGGACACGGAAACGAGGAAGGAGAAGAGGAACAGTGGAGTGGATGGGTCGTCCACTGAGGGTGAGGTGGCGTCGGGAACGCCTATCTCGGTGGGGCTCCCAGAAGTCAGTCTGACGCTGGTCTCTGGGAGCCGAAGAGCATCAGATCGGCTGCGTTCCGGATCCGCCGTTTCGTCGGATGGCGCGGAGGCCACGGAGGCGGAGCGAAGCGACAGCCGGAAACGCGGACGCTCCAGGGACGAGGAAACCGACACGTCCCAGGAGATGATGCCACCAAAGGTGGCAAGCAGCCGCCGAGGGAGGGCACGTAAACCGGCCTCGGTCTCGACCCCGTCAAGCTCCGCGTTCTTAAAAAAAAAAAAAAAAAAAAAAAAAAACAAAAAAAAAAAAAAAAAAAAAAAAAAAAAAAAAAAAAAAAAAAATTTGCTTTATAAAAAAAAAAAAAAAAACAAAAAAAAAAAAAAAAAAAAAAAAAAAAAAAAAAATTGAAAAAAAAAAAAAAAAAAAAAAAAAAAAAAAAAAAAAAAGAATAATCTGTAAAAAATAAAAAAAAAAAAAAAAAAAAAAAAAATATTTAAAAAAAAAAAAGAAAAAATAATTTTAAAAGAATGTAAAAATTAAAATAAAAGTGAAGAAATAATAAAAAAAATAAAAAAAAAAAAAAAAATAAAAAAAAAAAAAAAAAAAATTATTAAAAAAAAAAAGACGAAAATAAAAATAAAAAATAATAAAATAAAAAAAAAAAAAAGTTGATAATAAAAAAAAGTAAAATAAAAAAAAATAAAATAAAAAAAACAAAAAAAAAAACAAAAAATACTTAAAAAAAAAAAAAAAAATAAAAAAAAAAAAAAAACGCGGAGTCGTACAGGAATGTACGAGTGGACGGCGAGGCCGTAGCGGAGGAGGAGATCGCGGATCTCCTGCTCAAGGTTCGGGAGCCGGTGGGGGGAAATGCCCCCCAGGCTCCCGTGTCCGTGCAGGAGAGGGCGAAAGCGGCGGTGGCCGTCATCCACAAGGTGGCCACCAAGTCCGAAAACCTTAAGGGCTCGTTTGTGAGGGCCCTTAAGGACTCCTCCTCCGCTTTGTCGGAGGTCGTGGAGGGCCTAGTGGGCGACGTCTCGCGCCTACAGGTGGCCAACGAGAGACTGACGGAGCGGGTGAACGAGCTGAGCGCTCAGTTCGCCCGGCGAACCTCCCCGAGCGGGAAGCCCCGTCCGCGTCCCAGCCTGCCCCTACCACCAACTCAGGGGCATTTGACTCCCAACTGCGTGAAATCCTCATCGCAGTTGGGAATATGCTGGACGGACGCCTGGCTGGCCTGGAGGCGAGACTGCCCCCTTCGCCGGTTGTGCGCCCCCCGCTCGCGTCGGCACAGCGGCCTAAGGCCGCCGCTCCGACCGCGCTCCCCGTGGTGGGAGGCCGCGTTTCTTACGCGGCGGCGGCGTCTGCCCCGACTCCATCGGCTCCCCAAAAGCCGAGGAGGGGGGCCAAGGCACCGGCCCAGGCGCCGGCCAAGGCACCGTCCCAGGCGCCGGCCAAGGCGCAGGCCAAAGTGCCGGCCAAGACGGGGCCTAAAACAGCGCCGAGGAGCGGAGTGGCATTCCCTCCGCTCCCCACTCCTACACCCCTGCCGGGCCCCTCCGCACCTGCCCCCTCCAACGAGGGTTGGCAGGAGGCGAGGGGCTCCAAGAAGTCCCGAAGGCGGGCCAGAAGGGCTGCCCAAAAAGCAGCCCAAGCCCAGCCTTCGCCACCGGTGGCAACGGCCTCTGCAAAGAGGCCGCGGAAGCTGCAGCCGCCCAAAACCGCGGTTGTAGTGGTGACCGTGTCCCCGGAGGCGGCTGACGGCGGGCTGTCCTACGCGGCTGTTTTTAAAAAGGCCCGAGACAGCCTCGCCAACGATTTTGGGACGGTGGGGGTCAAGATGCGCCTCACCCAAACGGGAGCTCGAGTTCTCGAGTTCCCAGGGGCTGAAGGCGCTAAGACGGCGGACACTTTTGCTGAGAGGCTGCGGGGTTTATTCGCGACCACAGATGGTGTCAAGATCGCCAGGCCTACCAAGTGCGCGGAGCTACGCATCTCGGGCCTGGACGACTCTGTGACGGCCGAAGATGTCCGCGCTGTAATCCGGGAGAAGACGGGGTGCAGCGCGGAGAACGTCAGGGTCGGCACCATCCGCCCCGGTCCAGGAGGGCTTGGCGCCGTGTGGGTCAGCTGTCCCGTAGCGTCGGCCAAAGTATTGGCCGACGCCGGCAGGCTGCTCATCGGTTTCGAGACCGATGAGGTGTTACAAATGCCTAGCATCGGGGCACACGCGCGTCAAGTGCCAAAGCTGCTTCGACTGCAGCGGACTATGTTTCCGCTGTGGTCGACCGGGGCATGTGGCGGTGGAATGGTCTGCCGCCCCTCACTGCCCGGTGTGTGCGGCGGGTAACAAGCCCGCCAATCACCAGATGGGGCAGGGGGGCTGCAAGCCTCCCCGCAACTCTCAGCAAGCATCGGGGGCTAGCCAGTCGACCCAGGCTGCCTCCGATGTAGTTCGTGCGTCGACGTCGTCGCCCATGGAGGAGGTTGTAGAGACGATCCAGTAATGGATCGGGTCTCCAACCTCCTGGTCCAGACGAACCTGAACCACTGTGCCGCGGCGCAGGATCTCTTCCTGCAAATCATGGCACAGTGGTCGATAGGTGTTGCCGTAGTCGCGGAGCCCTATTTTGTCCCTCCCCGTCCAAACTGGATGGGTGACTGGGACGGCTCCGTGGCAGTCGTCGGTTCCACGGCGGCTCATTCCCCGCCCTTGTCGCTAAGAGACAAGGGCACTGGATATGTTGCCGCCGAGTGGGGGGGGATCACCATATATGGTGTTTATTTCTCCCCCAACCGGAGTTTGAGCGACTTCGAGGTTTCCCGTTTTCCTCAACAACCTGGAGACCTCGATGCGGCGACTAGCGTCTGGGCACGTCCTTGTTCTGGGGGACTTCAACGCAAAATCCACTGCGTGGGGTTCCCCCGGGACGGACGCAAGGGGCGAGGCCGTAGAGGAGTGGGCGGCCTCGGTGGGCCTCTGTCTTCTCAACAGAGGCTCCACCAACACGTGCGTGCGACAGCAGGGGGGGTCGATAGTGGACCTTTCGTTCGCTACCCCTGCCCTCGCTGCACGAGTAAGGAACTGGCGTGTCCTTGGCCGAGGTTGAGACGCTCTCGGATCATCTTTATATCTGATTTGAGCTCTCCCGGACCCAGGACTCCAGTAGGGGTCACGTGGCGCGGCGTCTATCCCGCTTTCCGCGGTGGGCTGTGGCCAGACTGAACCGGGACCTACTAGAGGAGGCAGCCATAATTCACTCGTGGCTGTCTCCTCGGGCCCCGACCGAGGAGGTCGACGTGGGGGCTGGTCGCTTTCGCGATGCGATTACGCATGTCTGCGATGCGGCCATGCCCCTAATTCGAGGTCGTCGGCCTCCAAGGAAGGAGGTCTACTGGTGGTCCCAGGAGCTGGCGGACCTCCGTGCGGCCTGTACACGTGCCCGGAGGTCCTACACGCGCAGTCGGCGGCGTCACCGTGGAGACGGTGAGAAGGACCGGCTTCATGAGGAGTACCGAGAGGCGCGGAAAACTCTGAAGCTGGCCATTAGCCGCGCCAAAGAGATAAAGAGAAAGGAGATGCTGGAGGGTCTCGATCGTGACCCCTGGGGTCGCCCTTATCGCGCGGTGCGACAAAAGCTCCGCGCGTCGGGCCCCCCCCCCCCCCCTTACGGAGACTCTCAGCCCAGCTTCCTGCGAGAAGTGGTTGAGGGCCTTTTCCCGCAACGAGCGGAACACACTCCCCCGGCGATGGCCTCCTTGGCCCGGAGACGGCGGGGAGCACGAGGAGGATGATGTTCCGCCCGTCCGGGATTCGGAGGTAGGGGCGGCTGTTCTACGGATCCGTTCCAAGAACACCGCCCCTGGGCCAGACGGGGTACCGGCCCGAGTGCTGGCCCTAGCCCTCAACCACATGGCAGACCGCCTCGGGGAGGTGTTCGACGCCAGCTTGGCGTCGGGACGTTTCCCTGAGTGCTGGAAGAGCGGGAAGCTGGTCCTACTAAGGAAGCCGGGACGGCCTGCCGATTCGGTCGCGGCCTACAGGCCCATCGTGCTGCTGGACGAGGCGGGTAAATTGTTTGAGAGGGTTCTCTCTACCCGCATCGTCCCGCACCTCTACGAGGTGGGCCCCGATCTGTCGGACGCCCAATTTGGTTTTCGGGCGGGGCGTACGACAGTTGACGCTATTTTGCGCCTGAGGGCCGTGACCGAAGAGGCTGTGAGCTGTGGCGGCGTGCTGTTGGCGGTGTCATTGGACATCGCCAACGCATTCAATAGTCTGCCATTCAGCTGCATCAGGGAAGCACTCCACTATCATGGGGTGCCAAAGTACCTGAGGCGGCTAGTGGCAGACTATTTAGAGGAGCGTACCGTCGTGTACGAGGACCGAGATGGTAATTTGAGGTGTCGGCCCATGTCGTGCGGTGTTCCACAGGGGTCTGTTCTTGGACCCCTCTTGTGGAACATAGGGTACGACTGGGCCCTTCGCGCCGATTTCCCCCCCGGGCTGGGTGTAATCTGTTACGCAGACGATACCCTGGTGACAGCCCGGGGGGCAAACTTCCAAGAGGCGGCGCGCCTGGCCACAAGGGGAGTCTCCCTGGTGGTCGGGCGCATTGAGGCGCTGGGCTTACGGGTGGCCCTAGATAAGACGGAGGCCCTGTTATTTCATGGGCTCTCCAGCCGGTCATCGCCGAGTGGGCAAGGCGGCAGCACGGGACCCTTTCCTTCCGGCTGACGCAGGTGCTTTCCGGGCACGGTTGCTTCGGAAAGTACCTTTGGTTGCGAAGAAAAGAAAATCTATAGATCTTTACAGCACGCAATCGGTAGAAAATATGTGGCAGATATGCGTATATTCTAAAGAAAAACTACCTAAGCAATTCGCTACGGCAAAGTTACTAAACGAAAATAAAATAACTGGAGTCACAAGAGTTAAATATGTTAACCCTTATAAAGTATCATTCACTTTTGATAAGGAAATTAACGCCGAGAAGTTTTTATCTTGTACCGCTTTAAGTGAACTTGGTTGGCGCCGACAAAAAACTTGGGAAGTTGACTTATGCTATGGAATCATCAAAGATATAGATGTGGAACTATCAGAGGCGGAGCTCATAAAATGTTTTCGGGCTGATAAAGAACTTGTGACCGCTAAGCGGATGAATAGAAGAACGGAGGAAGGATGGACTCCGAGTAAAACCGTGAGAATTGGTTTTAAGGGTAATTCTTTACCAAGTCATATTTATTTAATGGACCTACGAATTGCTGTCTCTCCGTTTGTGTTCCCTGTGACACAATGCTCACGATGCTGGAGGTTCGGTCATACATCGAAGATGTGCCCCTCTAACAAGCCTCTCTGCCCGAAATGTTCCAAAAATGATCACGCAAACTGTGATATACCTATTTATAAGTGTGTCAACTGCTCTGCTAATCATATTTCACTATCAAGGGATTTACACCCTCCAACCTTCCCATGGCCCTACCAACCTCTCGGTTATAACGGGCCGAAGCACGGGAGGGACACGCGCTACTTGCTCGGGGCCTTTCACGCGTGTCCTTTCTTGACTCCCTACATATTGTTTATCTCTATGTCCGTCCCTATTTGTCTTTGGACACTCTCCCCTTTCTGGGGCTTGACGTCACATAACGGCGACTTCGTGTTCGCGCTCTATAGCCGCCGTTATCATCGCTCCAATTTGCTCCTAATGTCGTGCCACCCGTGCGCGAAGTCCCGTAGCTGCCTGAAGTTCGCCTCAGAGGAAACCAGGTCACCGTAGTACACCGGTCCGTCTTCGAGCCTAGTTATCCCATTCAGCAACCTACTCCTTTGTTCCTCATACAGTGGGCATTCCCACAACACATGATGCATATCCTCTTCTACGCCTAATCCGCAGTAGCACTCGCTGACTTCGGTTAGCTTCAAATCACAGAGCCTTTTTCGAAAGCAACCATGTCCGGTTAAGATTTGCGACGTTTCATAGTCCGGTTCGACCCAGGTTGCCCCGAGTCTCACCGCCACGTCAGGGAAGAACCGATATGTTTCCCTCCCCTTCTCTGAGGTGTCCCACCTGGTTTGCCAGGCGTCGACGACGAGGTCCCAATTGCGACGTTTCTCCGCCGCTAGCTCCACCTTGGTCGCGTGCTGTGTACGCGCTACGCCTAGTCTGCCAGCACGGATTACCTCGAGGTCAGCCGGAAGTACGCCGGCCAATACCGGGAGGGCAGAACTGCTCGTCGTTCGGTACGCCTTGGTCAGAAGGACCAAGGCCGGTCTCTGGGTGCGCAGAAGCGCGCTCCGCACAACGTGTAGGGACGCACGCTCGTACCAGCATACGGCAGCGTACGTCACCGTAGCGACGTACGTACCCTGGTACAACACCCGGAGTGCCCTATGCCTAACCCCCCATGAGCTCGCCGACACTCTCGACATCTTGCCGAAGCAATTTGCCGCCCGTTCCCCAATGGATGCTGCGTGCTGAGCAAACGACAGGCTTGCGTCGATTACCACCCCCAAGACTGTGGTTGACGTGACGCTCCTGATCGATTCGCCGCCGAACCTGATGGTGGGGGGACGCTGTAGTTTCCCCCTCAGAGTCATCGTAGACGACTTCGAGGAGGAGAATTCCAGCCGATTTCTGGTCCCCCACTCACCGACGAGTTGTAAAACGGTAGAGGCCGTCGCCTCTACTCTCGCCCGGGAATCCGCCTCAACCAGGATCGTCACGTCATCGGCGTACGCCACAATCTCCACCCCCCCCAGGGAGCGGCAACCGAAGCAAGTCATCCATCAGGACATTCCAGAGCGTGGGTCCCAACACCGATCCCTGCGGGCAACCCATAGTTGCCGTCTTCCACTCGACATGATTGCCAACGAACAAGCCAACGCGCCTATCGACGAAGTAGCCCGCAAGCATCGAGTAGATGTTACGCGGGCAACCCCCCCGCTTAGCCTTCAGCAAGATCATGGGCCACCATGCGTTGTCGAAGGCGCCAGAGATATCAAGAAAAACGGCTTGCACGTACCGAGACGAACTGTTCCTAGCAGATGAAAGGAGTTGCAGAAGTGCAGACTCCGTCGACCGTCCCCGAGTGAAACCATGCTGGCAGTCCGACAGCCCGCGGCTGATCTGCGGGGCGCACTTTAACATGACGCGCTCTAAAACCTTACCAAGTATGGGTAGCAACGTGATGGGGCGGTACGCTTTCGGGTCGGTAAGGGGCTTGTCGTTGCCTTTCGGCAGTACAAGCAGCCTACCTTCCTTCCAAACGTCCGGAAAAATTCCCTCTTTTATGCACCTAGCAAACACCTCAGTGAAGTCACCGGCCGCAGCACGCCAAACGTGTTTGACGATGCGCGCCGAGATGCCATCGATTCCCGGAGCAGTGTTAGGCAAAGCCCTGACTATACTATCTAGATCTTGTACCGACGGAGAGGGGGCATCCTCACCTGAGGGCGAGCACGCAGCCGCCAAGCGCACCTGTCGATGATAAACATCGTCCTTGGACAGGTGGTCGTCCGGACACAGGCTATGTATAAGGCTGTGCGCGGCCTCGCGCACGCTCCCAGCATACCCTTCGGCAAACTTTGTCCCACTAATTACATTGCGTGGAGGGCGAACCCTCCCGCACGCGGCACGGTAAGCAAGACCCCAGGGGTCCTGATTACCGGATTCGGCTATGTCACGAAAATATTTAAGTTGCGCCCTCTCCATGGCCGCTCTATTATTCACTCCTAGCACGATGAAACGACTCTCTTGCCTCAATTTCCGCTTGGCCTGCCCGTTTCCGGGTACGTTGCCACATCCTCCTTTTGCGCATGTTCTCAACCCGATGCCTCTCAACCTCGTTTGTCCACCATTCATAGCCATTGTCTCTCTTACTTTCACGAGATACCCCAAGGGTATCTTTCGCTGTTCTTACAATTATACTATTAAACTGCTTACATACCGCGGACGCCGGCGTGCTCCATTTAATCCAACCCATACGCTCGTGGATTTTCGATTCAAAGAGTTCCCAGTTTGCACGGCGATCCCGGAACCTAATCGGCAGCCCCCCCTGCAGCTCAGCGCGTGGAGCAAATGAGCCTGAGCTCGCCACACTGAAGGTAATTAAGCGATGGTCGCTGGAACTGGCTCCAATGTGAACTCTCCAGTTTAGAATGTGCACGCCCCTGGTGTGTAGCGTTAGGTCAATGTTGGACTCCCCGTTGGCGGTGCTGAATGTGTGCGGTTCACCGGCGGCATTCGCAATCTGTAGATCTCGAGCCAAAATAAAGGCCTCCATCGACTCTCTCCTGTGGGTTACTTCAGGTCCTCTACCCCTGTATTGCCGCGTTTCGGAGAACCACATCGGGGAGTGGGCGTTGGTGTCGGCACATATAATTACCTTCTTACCGCGTAGGTGGTCTAGGACCCGCCCTAGCTGGTCCAAGTGTAGATCTATGTCATCACTGTACTTGAAGTAGGAAGAGACGACATAAATGTCGTCCCCACCCACACTCAAGCAACAGACCAGACAGTGAGTATTGGACAGATGGTAAAGTGTAGCACAGGGCAGGTCAAGGCGCGGGTAATACACGCCAGCTTGCGCACGGGAGCCACACTGCAAGATGCTAGTGGCTTCGCTTGGGGGCATGGAGAACTGTTCCTGTACCAGGACAGCATCCAACCCCAAGTCCCGCGATAAGGCTGGGAGCTCCCTGGTGGCGAGCTCACCCCCCCCCAGGTTTATCTGACCTATCTTCACCATGGCTCTACAATCCATAGTTAGTAGTGGAGATCAGCCTTCGTTCTGCGTTCTGTCTAGCGGGACAGTCCCGAGAAGCCGTTGCGTGTGTGTTGGCCGACTGATGGCCAAACTTTGTGCAGGTCGCACAACAAGAGGTTGGCGACTTGCAGTCCTCCATTTTGTGGCCTTCCTTGCCACACTTGCTGCACGTGTGCGTGTTAGCGCGGCACAGCTTCTCCGGGTGACCGTATTGTTGGCACTTGTGACAGCAGGTCACCTCCGCGTAATCCTCCACTACTACTACTTCCCAGCCGATGTAGAGCCTTTCCTTGGACACTAGCGCTGTCCGTAGTGAGGGGGAGCATGCCAGCACTACAGTAGTCCGGTTACCACCTCTTCTGGACTTTTTGAAGGCCATCCTGGCTTCCTTCTTAAGCTTCTCTAGTGTCCACGTAGGGTCACCCCTGAAATTTTGGTCATGTAGCGCCACTACGACCTCTTCAAACTTAGGGTCACCCTCCATGTTCCGCAGGGCAACCAGGGGCGACCTCGACTTGGCGTCCCTTACCTGAAGGGTCGCCGGCATTGCTGCTTTTATTTTTAATGCTGCCTCCTGGGTGGCCGTCTTGAGAATCAGGCCCGAGTTGGCGACCCGACGCAGGCCAACTATCTGAGCACCCAGCTCTCTAGGCTCGACCGACTTCTTGAGAACCATTTTGGTCTGCTCTGCCGATTTTAAGTCGCTTCCCTCCGCCGGGTAAATTGCCAGGGTTGCAGCGGGGGGGGGAGGAATGTTTAATGGGTGGGCTTTAGGAGCCCGTTTTAATGCCCTAGCGTAATTCACCGTCTGCCAGGTGCCTTGTTCCTCGTTGACAGCGGCTGCAGACGCCGCAGCTCGGGCCCGGTCGGCCTCAGCCTCCGCTCTGGAGGCTCTTGCGGCTTCTCGTGCGCGGGCCTCGTCCAGCATCCCTTGGTGTTTTTCTAGTTCCGCTACCGTTGTCTTTTGACCTTCCACCATTATGCAGCAGTGGCCCACTATTTCAGCGAGCACACGTAACTGCCCATTAATGGCCGCCAGGTCTGCCTTGTTGAGGCGGGATGCCTGCCCGCCCGCAACCGCCGCAATGCTTCTGCACGCCGAGTTCGCCTTGGCAAGTAATTGCCTCGTCGTGGCCCTCCCCATGTCCCCATCCCCAAGGAGGAAGTCCTCATCCTCAGATGAGAATGGCGAACCGTATTCCGTAGCCGGCGTGTGTATGATCGGCGGTGCTAGCTGATCCGTCGACCCGCAGACCACCGATATGTCGCGGGCAGTGCGACGCTTCGCCTCGGTTTCCACTTGATCCGGAGAGAGGATCCGCTTTCCCGCCCCTGGGCGGGGGCGCTCAGCCGGTGCCACGGACGCTGGGTTCTCCACGGGCGCGGGGGAAAATGTTGGAGTCGGGGGGTAGGCCGGGATGCCTTTCGGAGACGCAGATGCCGCCGCAATGACAGAATCAAATGCTGCCTGAGCCATTTCTAAGACCTCGGGTGGGGTCCTGACAGGCGACCCGCCCGCCGCCCTCAGCTCTCTTGGAGGGGTCCTTCGCAGGGACCCCCTCGGCCTAAACGGGTCCATCGGTCGGGGAGGGGGGTGACCCCCCTCCTCCGAGGAGCTGCTCATATCTAGTACAACTAGTCAAAACAAGCGAACAACAACAACAACAAAGAAAAAAAAAGAAAAGAGTGTAAAGTTCGGTGACGTTCCTGCCGATGGTATAAACTTGTGCTTACGCACTAGTAACACTATGACGCGATGCGATGCACGAACGTCCAACAGGTCGTCAAGTGAGTTATACTCACAACACTGGTATGTTATGGGCACTCACCCCTACCGCTCCGAGACACTATGTGGTGACGGGCACGTCACCCGCGCGCCCTCTGTGGGCGACAACACAGGCTGAAATTCCTGGCACTTTGTCACTGACACTACGCCCTCTGGAGGCGAGAACGCGCACTTGCACAGATAACTACGCCCTCTGCGGGCAAAACACGAACTAGAAAGGCGCTAACTGCGCCCTCTATAGGCGAACACACGCACTATTGTTAAAACGTCACTATCGCGGTTGTGTCACTGTCACTAGTGTCACTGTCACTCACTCCGAGTCACTGTCTCACTCGCGAACACAATATGGCCGCCGCCCCTTATGGGCGATGTCCCAAGAAGAAGCGAGAGGGGCCGATTGCACTTCACAAATGTCAAAACACCGAGTCTCTGTCTCACTTTACGCCGTACAAAAATGAAAATGGCCGCTGCCTCTTATGGGCACTACCCCAAGAGAGAGCAGGAGGGACCGATTTTCGAACCACAGAGACACGAATATACCGAATTAATTAAATTCAAAAATTTAAAAATTCAGCGCGCACTTCGACACGACCGTCTCCAACGAGAGCGAACGACGAAGTACTATCAAGGGATTGTCCAGTTTACGCAAGGGAAAGACGGATTCGTGAGATTATGTCACAGCTGAAGTGTACTTATCAAAAAGCCGTGACTTTTATTCCGCCTTCTCCGCGTGGTACAGCCGAAGCAAACAAGTTTTTAATTAATAGCAACAATGGCCTTGCCTCTCAAAGATCATCTAACACCAGTGCACCGAGTATTGACACCGAACAATTCGAATTAGCTGAGATCAACGAGCGAC
The DNA here is from genome assembly GCA_902825455.1 of Arctia plantaginis. NCBI lineage: Eukaryota > Metazoa > Arthropoda > Insecta > Lepidoptera > Erebidae > Arctia > Arctia plantaginis. The sequence goes on from CADEBD010000355.1 coordinate 166,373, forward strand.
CAAAGACAACTATCACAAAAAAAAAGAAAACAAATGTTCCGGTCCACCTGTCCGATAATGTTATAGTGGATACGTTTGTTACTGACTCTAACCCCGAAGATTCAGCTGACCCTCAAGATTCTCAAACTACACAACCTCATACAAGGAAAAAATCTCGCGAAATATCGCCACTTCGGCGTGTGTGGGAAAACATTTAAGAGATGATACATAACATAAAAAATCAGATTCAAACACAATTTAAGGATGGGTTAAAAGTGGTTGTAGATTGGCTTAACATATTCCTTAGTAATTTAATACCCGATATGTCTGTTTTAAAAAATATATTTACGTCAGTTAATGGATAACGCTTCCAATACATTAATTAGATTGAACATAATACAATGGAATGCCCGAAGTATTAAGCCCAAACTAAAGTCATTCGAACAGTTATTAATCCAAGAACACATCCATATTGCGGTGGTAAGTGAAACATGGATTACACCAGATACTCATGTAAATATCAATAATTACTATATTTTTCGTCTCGATAGAGATGGATATGGTGGTGTGGCAATTATAGTGCATAAATCAGTTCAAACACAACGGGTTGAAATACATAGAACTAATTCTGCTTTAGAATTAATTCATATAAAATTATTTAATTGCAATCAATTAGAACATTTAATTGCCATTTACTGTGCTCCGGAATCGTCGACAAATTCTCAGACATGGGACTATTTGTTTTCTATGGCAAACAGAAAGTCGCTTATATTAGGCGATTTTAATGGACACCATTCAAACTGGTCTTACAAAACAGATACGAGGGGAAACCAAATCGATAGCTACAGGCTTTGTTGTCGCGAGTCATAGAAAATAATGTTTTCCTAATCCACGGGGTTTGTAAAACCATTTATATGGGTTTTGGCTCTGTTGATGATATTCCCTGCGCACACTACGCAGGGAATACTTTGAGGGAGGGGGTGGTGTAACAGTTATTTTTTCATTATACACGGTGATTTTATAGGCGTTTTGGAAACGAAGTATTTTAATTTGGAATCCTCTATAGTACCAATAAAAATGATTAAATCAATTGTAATGTTGTCTAAAAAAAAGTTTCTGTTTTAATATTCATTTTTACTCGATCGACTTGGAAAGTAGTAATGGACTGATCATTCATTCATTATCTTATATGAATGAAACACGTCCGTGGGCGTTTCGGCGGCCGCTGCGCACCGCCGACGCTAACAGCAGCTGATAAAAGTATACCTATAGGCGCGAGCTAGCGAGTACTTACGTAGATAGACTCCAATTTGCCCTTCATACTTTACACGGGCTTAGGACCGTCGGAAATACCTATTTTATTTAAACTTCTTTTCGATTATTAACCACGATTGTTCTTTTCACAACAAATCAATTTATCAACGGACTGCAGGTATAAATATTTCAGGCGTATTTAAAAAATCGGAGCTATCTACAGAATAATTAACTTTCATACCTATTTACACTTCTCTGTATCGAAGGAACTGCTCAAAATGGAGTCCGCTGCATTCAATACACAAACGTCCACGTTTAATGCAATTGTTTTTTAATTTTCTTAATGTGTCTCTATCACTTTTCACTTTATCAAAAGCGTCCACTATCGCAATGCGTAAATTTTCACGGCTTTCATATTCCCGTGTATAAACAAGTCTTTTTATTTCCAACCATAAGAAAAAATCCAGGGGCGTTAAGTCCGGGCTTCTAGGTGGCCAAGGCACTGGCCCTCCTCGACCTATCCACCGATCACTAAACTCATTGTCCAGGTATGCACGCACTACACTCCGGCGAATAATAATTTAAACGTCCTTGACCTTGCGCGTGAGCGCGCGACGTTTATGTGACACGATATTAAAACGCATAGTATTTCTATTCGTAGTATTTACCTACGTGTGATTAAATAGCCTACTACTACTGGTTCTCACTTTTTCTCTGTAAACGATATGAATATCGACTTTGATGTTAAAAAAAATATATATTTTATTAAATTAACGTTGTATATAGCTTCTGTTACTGATAAATAATTCAAAATTTTATTTTCCAAAACGCTTTCAAAATCACCGTGTATTTGTATTGCGTACGGAGTTGTAAACAGTGACACCTGTTGCCCCGCGTCGCATTTATTGATTTATCCGAAGTAAATTGTAACTATAGTATTGATGTCTTTTCGTCCGCCATCGGACCACTAGATGGCGTGGTTTTTTTTTGGTAAGTCATAGTAATAATCTATCCTGACAAATTGTATTGGTGTTAAAAGTGTCCTGTTATGATAGGAAGCGGGTTACTGTTGAATTGAGTCGTGTTAACCTCGATGATAATTTGAATGACAATTTAAAATGATAAAGAAGGGATTCTTTCTAGAAATTTCACAAACCGAGCATATATAAGTCCGGCTTTCAGCCGCAGGGGACACTCTGGTGATTCAAGTCTTCCGATATTAAGTAGTATTTTATTCGTCTGTTAATTAATTTTTAGTAAATTCTTTGTCCTAAGTACCCACGTCAGTGGTAAGTTAATCTTAATTTCCTTGTAGTCATTTGTTTCTGGAACCTGAACGATTATATGAGTGCTAATCCATTCGTAGGGCTCCAGATTTCGGGTCAAGATAAACCTCTCAGAAGGCGTGCTCTGTTGTTCGTGTCCTTCTTGTGCGTAATCGAGCTACTCAGTACCCTCTGGTAAACTAGCAGTCACGCGGCTCACCAAGCAATCGGTCAGCCTCATTCAAGGGTTACGTAATTCTTGTTAATGTAATTAATATAAATATTGAACCTTCCATTATACCTAATATAAATAGCCGACTCGGGCTGGTGTGGAAGTGGCCTGCTGGATTGATGACGAGGAGGCTCCGAGCAGCATCAGCTCGGCCTTGACGCGCGCCGCTGCGGGTTTTTTTTTATATACCCACTATTTTATGTTTTTTTTAATTGTAACTCTGTATTTAGTTGAAATATACATGTATGTATGACTGAGGTGTAAGTTGTCTTTCTCTGAGGAGTCCCTTAGGTTGCCCACACGCACACCCTTCTGTTTTCGACAAGGCGCCCTGAGGTAATCTCGTGTATTTCTCCGCTGGGTAAGCCGGTGAGTAGTCCGCCTGACACGTAAAGCGGTTACAAAATGTTTTCTTATACTGAAATTGTTCTTCATAAAATTATCTTGGGTAGATACACCTGAACTTAGGTACGTAGCTCCAAGTATGTAGTAAGTGGGATGTTATGCTTGAACCCCGCTGAGTTATGTGCTATTCGTTATGCGGGTTATTCACGCGCATAAGTGTGGAGAGTATATTCGCTTTATTCGTACGCATAACACAAGCACGAATAGCGAATACGCGTATCCGTCAACTTGTCGGTTTTCGAATAAGCCGAATATGCGCATCTATGCGAAGCTAGTACATATTAAACACTTACCTATGTTACCCATGCTGAAAGCACTGCCTGACCCAGCTCCAATAGATACATCACTCGAACAGGACTGGATCGGCATCACAGGTTCTTGTGACGACTGTTTAACGTCTTCTTCGAGGATTGTTAAACTTGTATTATGTATGTCACTTGCAGTGGGGAATGTATCACTTTCCGAAGATACAACATTTTCTAAAACAGAGAATAAGAGTTATGTATTTAAATCTTTTATAAAAGTATGATTTAAAATGTATCTAATTTTAAAACGCTAAAAATCATACACCTACTATTAATTTCTAACAGAGGTGGCGGAGAAATGGAGTCATCGCGATATTTCTTCTTTGGAATTATTTTTCTTTTACCTTTATCTCGTAATACCGTTTCAGATTCACTGCTGCTACTATTTTGTTTATTTTTTTTCAATAACAAGAGCTTCCTTCAGTGATGCTAAAACATTGAAAATATTTTACACAATAATGGTAAAATTATCTTTGATGGGGGAGATGAGGGGTTCCAACGGTTAATAAAAAAATTATAACTGGCCTCACAGCTTTATGAGTGAATAGGGTATTTTTAGACAAGCTAATGGCCACAACTTCACTTGCTTTCAAGTGAGCTGGTGGCGTGAATAGGTTAAAAATATGTATCAATAAAAAATTGTGGGAAAAATAATTTAGAAGAAAAATAATAAAGAACTTACCATAATAACCTACTATTCGGACATTGTCATAAGTAATCCAATCATCTTCAGGTTTCATATTTAACTTTATAGCTTTTCTCTCTATTCCTTTGTTTCTAGGCCACAACAAAGTTTCATTTTCGCGAAGTCACTCTTTAAGCGCAGCTGACACATATTCTTCTCCTTCATGTGAAAATATTACCACCATATAGTTGAGCTAAAATAAGCAATAATTCATTTTAATATGTAGGTAGGTATCTATTATTTTTAGTCTGTATCTAGTTACCGCATAATACATGGGTTATAAGGTTACCATTTCAATACTACTAACCTAACATAGGTTTTAAGGCATTACTAACCAACATTGTAATTAGATTGTTTAATAAATAAATAAATAAAATAAATACTACTACGTGCGCCCCAATCCTGCACTTGACACGTCTTCGAACCTACTCTCTACGACTTGCCGCGTTTTCTCATGTTTTCTTTCAAAATCGACAAACTTGTTTATGGTAATCAGCCATAACCTGCATTTAATCTAATACTAACTACTACTACTACTATTAACTACTAATATTTATTTTTGAATACAGGAAAGGAAAGGGGAAGGGTAAGAGGACGGTACCCGACGAACGACAGTAGATCACTTGCCCACTGTTGCCCGGTGTGCCCTCCATCCCTCCAGCAAGGGTCCTTCAGCCATGGGAAAAGGTTCAGTCTGTGCATGGTATATGCATTGTTTTATCATATACGTAACTGTTATTTCTACTTATCCCTATTAATACATTTTTTTTTTTTTAAATTCCGTTCTAAATTCAGAAATGGTTGTCGAGGCAACTGTCGTCGATTTAAATTGCTCCCATAGCTAAAATTGGTTCATTATATTTGCTCATGTATTGCTCATCATTGTACTTTTTTATTCCTAAAATGAAACTACAGCGAAGGAGACGACCAACGATGACGTCATCCAGGGCACGCCTTCTCGACTTTCCCTGCAAGGACCTTGTCTCGGTACGACTATAACTAAAATCACTTTTTAACATTTGCTCATGCAATACTATACATTGCACTTTTTTATTCCATTAACAACAGCAGCAGCGGAAGAAAGCGACGATGATATCATAGAAGGGACGCCTCCAAAATGTCACCAGGAAGATTCTTTCCTCGGTAAGACAAAAGCTACTGTTTTTTACATTTGCTCATGCAATACTTTACTTTACTTCGTACTTTTTTATCAGAATTGACACAAAGGTGTTTGAAGAGGGTGAAAGAGGACATCAATTTAACTACTCCTCAAGCGAAATAAGTCTAGGTGTATAATGCCTATGTGTGCTATGTGTGTAAAAGCCTGAAAATGAATGTCTAAAATTTACAAAATGAATTGGCATCACAATTTTTTATCGTCAGATCATGCATTCGCTTCAGCCCATCCACGGGGATCGTTCAGGTCATGGAGGTGTCTTTCCCACCCCTCGTTGCCGACATTGAACTAATCAATTGCACGCCTAGTAAGTATTTTAATATAAAATATTTCCTTCAATATTTTTAATGAATATTTCTTTTCACGAATATAGTCCTGTTGTGTCCACTGTTTTTCTGTTATTTTTGTCATCACTAAAATTTTGGGTAAATGTTTTAGCAACCAGCACTCGAACGGAAGCATTCGATTCGGGCAGGAGCGCCAGATCTAATTTGTCCATCGAGATTGGTGAGTTACACACTTTAAAATTGCCCCCGACCCGACTTACGGTACATACTGTTTGTATACAAATTTTATCAACAACAAAAAACATTGCAGACGTACAAATAGAGCGCGACCTGGAGGTCAACAGTGGCAGCGAAATCGATGAGGAGGAGGTAATAATATACATGTATTAGTTTATCTGTAAGACCATCATTGTACCGTTTCTCAAGTGGCTCCGCTAGATGGCGCTATCTGGTAAAGACGTCACTAAGAAAGCTCTGTGTAATATTTTCAAAAAATAATAGAATTAAATAACTATCGCTGTTACTTGTACCTAAATATGTCGTTAAATAGTTAATTAAAAGTGTGTGAATGTGAGCAAACTTGTACAATCAGTAGTATTTAAAATAAAAAGTGAACATTACAAAACTAAATATGTACAAAATACAGTGTAAAAACAAACGTAAGCAGTGTTAAATATCTTTGGAAATGAATATAATAACATTCCAAGTGTAATAAGTGCCGTAAAAATTTAAAATTAAGTATAAAAGGATAACTCATTTACTGCTACAAAGTGTCAAGAATGTGAACAAAATTCTTAAGTTATGAGTCATAATAACCGATAAATTATTTTTGAAAGTCACAGGCCCTATAAAGCAATACTTAATTTGACTAAAGTCAGTAAGTTTCTCTTGGTGTAACGTGAACGCGAGTCGGATCATTGGGACGAAAATACTGACGGTTCAAACCTCACTCATCGATGTCTTTTTGTCTATTTAATCTTAAAACCTATGCAACTATAATTCATAAGAAACTGGCGTTCATAAATCTAATTTGGTATAAAAAACTATTCCGCCCACTTTTGAACGTGTTGATACACAATTCGTCGGTTATCCATGACCACGGCCGCACAGAATCCGACAAGCTCGGTAATAGATCCTTCAGGGTACGGCTCCTAGAGGAAATCTTGGAGACTTACTGTAACACCCCTCAAGCACCCGAACAACCCACATTGCCACAGCCGATGCATTTGCCTGTGAAAAAAGAAAAAAAGCAGCGGTGCAAATTTTGCGCAAGTAAGAAGGTGCGGCGCTCGACAATGTGGAGTTGTGGCACGTGCCAAATTAATCTGTGCTTAGAGGGGTGTTACGGAGATTATCACAAAGAGTTGGGTTAATTTTTTTTGTTTTTTTTTTTTTTTATATTATAAAGTCACATTATTTTTCTAGTTATTTATTATACATATATACATTAGTTTTCGTATATATATATATATTAGTACGTAAGTAAGATCCGGAAAATAATACCCGATACTTTATAGTGTGTAGTCAGCCTTATTACTACGTAGTCAGCCTTATTACTACGTCTGGTTGACTGTATTTCTACATGTTTATGTTAATAAAATGGTAGATTGTGCAAGTGTGATACCAAAAGGTATCACACTTTACTTTTATTCACAAGACGAGCTTTAAAACGCGCTATCTCAATTTCAACACAACATAACTCGACACCAGAGTCGTAACCTCATAAATAAAAGATAGCATTGTATAGCTAGTTTCATAGTAAACATAAAAAATATAACACTTGACAACCTTTCAAAACAAACTTAGTCGCAAGGACCGATTGTTTGTAATACGACCCGCTCGCCGGTAACGTAAAAAACAGATGGGCAATTGAGGCGCGTTCCGCTCAAGTGGCCCGAACAATCGGAGGTCGCGCGTAATTTACGAGCTGTGAAGCGAGCGGATAAGTTAATTACACCAGGAGTAATTGGGACTAATCCCACCCACACGCCCACCACTGTAACTCCTGTACACCAGGATCCACAGCAGTGACCCACGAACACACCGAGTTATGACACTCGGGAATTCCCAGGAAGAAATTAAACTGTCTTGGAACCCGCAACGAAATTAATCAGAAGAAAATTGGAGGAGTTGGAAATACAGTAAATCCACTTCCCTCCTTAGCAAAGCGGGAGACAAAATGAAGTAAAATGGGCATACACCCTTTTAAACAGGGAAGCACCACGGCCACAAAATATTACGGGTCCTACGTGAGCTATGTTTGATTTCTATAATATGTATGGCAGAATCGCCTAAACGCACGGAAATTCACCCTAGTTGACACAAGATCCCCATAGTATACCGCCCCAGATGTCGCCTGCAAGCTATTCAGCATTATATTACGTTCATTATACCAAAGACTACATTCCCAGAGGATATGATAAGCAGACTGTTCATAGTGAGAGTTAGGTGTTGAGCATTGACACAATGGTGACTCGACTAATTTAAATGACTAAAGCTTGCTCTTAAAGTTACCATGACCCGTAAGAAATTGAGCGACACAGTGATCCACCTCAAGCCATATCCTCGACAACCGTTCGCGAACAGATGGAAAGAATTGGTAAAGATGGCGCCCCTTGGATGATTCATCCCAGCGTTGTTGCCATTCGTCTATGAGGTCATTATAGACATCGGGCTGCTGTTGAAGCAATCTTGTAATTTTACCGCGATCCCGCGCGCCCAAAAAATCGCATTCCATGTTTTGTTGTCTTGAATAGTACATGGCTGCACGTCTCTGCACCTCGAGATCGACCGGAAGCACACCCGCCAACACCGGCAAAGCCTCAGTGCTAACCGTCCTATATGCCTTACACAAGAATATCAGTGCAAGTCGTTGGCCTTGTAACAGTTTGCGACGAACAGCGCCTACGGTCGCCCTATCGGCCCATACAGGTGCACCATAGCACATAGAACCTAAATAAGTAGCTCCGTATATGATCTTTAATGTATTAAATGATAGACCCCATGTCGCAGTTGATATCCTTGTCAATGCACAGAAACTCTTTTTAGACTTTTCATTAACTATTTTAATATGTTCGATAAATGAAAAGTTTCTTTCTAAAACTAATCCTAGATAACACACTGTGGTTTTATTTTTTACAGTAACATTGTCAAATCTAATGCTCGGCGGTGATTTGAGGTTACCTTTAGTACTGGGATAAAGGAGCACACTAAATATACACTACCTATCTGAGGTGTTGAGTGGAGATGTAATAAATACTCAATTTAGGTAGTTAACCAAAGTTTATTGTATCACACGACACATACATGAAATACACACAGAAAGGTTTAACCAGGCGGGCGGAGTCGGGTGCGCGAATAGCCGTGTGATTGGTATCGAGGCTTGTTACCGACTAACTGTCGAGTCTTTGCGTCCGCCTGGCTTAGTAGAAAATGCTGACATTAAATAATAGCGTAGGGCTGTCGCCACAGTACTCCCCCCCCCCCCTTTTTGGAAAATGTGGAACACATTTGTTAAACAAGAGAAAAATGAAGGAAGGAATGAATTACTATTTCACAATCAAAAGTTACTAGCGGAACCCCAATGAATACAATGTAATCAGATCGATGATGCGTCATTCTGTGTGCGACGCCCTTGTTTATATTAAGTAAGTACCTAAGTAATACAATACATCTTAATGTTACAATGTAAAATTATGGTGCATGTTCTATTTATAGAATGACAAATTAAATGATCCGTCTACAGCTCAACCCGAACAGCGGTATATTCATTGTCGTTAAAGTGCTATATGGGCAACAATCTTATAGAAAAATAGCAGTTTAATACACAGGAGCTTGTGCTCTAGGCGCCGCTGTTTTTACACTTCACCATGATGAAATAACACAATATCAATACTAATATGCCTCCGCTAACTTTTAAACTTTCGCGTTCCATGATAATTAATATTATTTAACGGGAATTAACGCGATCTCTTATTTAGGGTATTACATACCCTAAATAAGAGATCCCTAAATACAGAATAGGGACACTGTTAGTGTGGTATGTGACGGTACATAGCGACACAAAAACAATATCGAAAATGTGCGGGTAGATGAAGAGCCTTCTACTTCACGGATTCGACGACGGAGGGCGTGCGCCGATGAGCCAGTCAGCCTGTGACCACGGCCGGTGCAACCTGGTCGAAACGTCAGGCAAACCAGTTAATTCCCGTTAAATAATATTAATTAATATGCCTCCGCATATCATTAGCCCGACTCCAACATAGTTGAGTTTGTTCTCAACTTGATTCGATATAGTTTTAACTGTTGCTATTGCTATAGCGTCGTGGGAGTTCTTGTTCTCTTCCTTGCTTTGGCCCCAGCCCATTTTATCTGTTAAAATGTAGTGAAAAATTTTCCTTTAAGTAGTGAAATTGTTAACTGTTTCGGACTGTTGTTGATTGTTTAATAACTTGAATATTTAAGTTTAATACAAAAGAGAACGATGACTCTCATGATTTTGCAGAATTGCGCTCTACTTTACTGTTACATAGTTAGCAGTTTACTTGTTCGATCAGTAATGCAATAAAATATTTTATCGTGCCGTCTTGTTTTAATTTACAATGCATTGATTTACTGTTCTGCTTATGTTTACTGTGCCCCGTTTATTGCTTAGGTCGTTGAATTACATTCGTTGGTTAATGCTTAAGTACAGGCCTCCTCTCACCACGAGAGGGTTTGCTAGAACTAAATACTTAACTAAAGTTGCGGGACCCTTTTTCAGGGCCCGACTTTACGTTCTTAATCTAAAATGGAATATATATTTGGGGAATGCATAGAATAACTATAGCGATGGTAACCGCCGTGCAGGACCTACTCTGCAATATTTAATTAGACTCCTGACAGTATCCCTGCACGGGGCGCCGACATTGAAATGAAATACAAAGCGTGCCTATGGATTAACATTACTCTAAGGGACTTAATTATCGAATAAATCCAGGCCAATAAAATCTCTGCGCTAGCAGTCTCCTCGACGTCCTAATACCTGGGTGACTTAAATTGTGAACTGCCTGAAATACTAATTTCCTAAAACTGCTAGGTACATACGGACGCGGTGTGCCGGTGGTCATTTCGCAATAAATCAGTTTGTCTGAGTCAGGTAGCGACAATGTTGCAAAACGTGACTCTAAGTTTACTGACTGTGTAATCTGAGTATCCTGAGCCCGAGCTGTGGCTAGTTTGGCGAAGTCGATAGTTGTTGGGCACGTTATTGTTTCCACACGAGATAACGCGTCAGCAACTGTGTTCCCCGTACCGTCTATGTACCTAATGCTATTTGTAAATTCACTTATACACATAAGTTGCCTAGCCCTTCTAGGCGTTTCCCTAGCCGTACCTACTTTTTGGAGGGCAAAAGTCAATGGCTTGTGGTCCGTATAGACGATCAGTTCCCCACCTCATCCTGGAAGTTAGCCCCCCGAGCCGTGACTAAAGTGTCATCTGCGTAGCAGAGTACACCCAGCCCGGGGGGGAGACGCCCTCGTAGGGCCCAATCGTATCCAATGTTCCACAGGAGTGGTCCAAGGACAGACCCCTGCGGAACACCGCACGACATGGCCCTGCGTCTCAAGACGCCATCTCGGTCCTCGTACATGACGGTTCGCTCCTCAAGATAGTCTGCCACCAGCCGCCTCAGGTACTCACAGACTACAGACTATTGAAGGCGTTGGCGATGTCCAAGGACACCGCCAACACCACTCCGCCGCAGCTCACGGCCTCGACGGTCACGGCCCTAAGGCGCATTACGGCATCGATCGTCGAACGCCCCTCCCGGAAGCCGAATTGGGCGTCCGACAGATCGGGGCCAACCTCGCAGAGGTGCCGGACGATGCGGGCAGAGAGCACCCTCTCAAAAAGTTTACCCGCCTCGTCCAGCAACACGATAGGCCTTTAGGCCGCGACCGAATCGGCAGGCCGTCCCGGCTTCTTGAGCAGGACCAGCTTCCTGCACTTCCAGCGCTCAGGGAAGCGTCCGGACGCCAGGCTAGCGTCCAACACCCCCCCGAGGTGGTCCGACATGTAGTCGAGGGCTCGGGCCATTACTCGGGCTGGAACCCCGTCCGGCCCGGGGGCACATAAGTTATTCACTTAGATTAAGGTCAATACTATGTTTTATTTTTTACGAATATTTTTGTGTTATAATTACTGGTAAACCAATAAATAAATATAAAAATCAACTAAAACAAAAAAATAAACTAAAAAAATATACTAAAGCTACTAAAAATAATACTAAAACTACTAAAGATACTACTATTAAAATATAAAGTGTAAGTTTGAATAGTGTTTATAAATTCAGTCTTTATGATGAATAGACCGGGGTTGGTAGATCGTAGTTCCACACCACCCACCAGCAGGCACAAACAAAATAAATGTGAGCTTACAACAATCAATCTGCAGTATAAATCAGACGGTAGTTACAAAAAAGTATCTAAAAAAAAACAATTGAAAAATTAACAAGCAAAAGGAAACGAACAATAAAACCTCACAGACACTTACTTCCACTACAGATAGCAACATTCAGTACGCATCCAAACTGGATGATGAACGAAAACACTGTTTTGACAGGTATGTCATCGGAACTGTAGTCAGTAGTTGTCACAAATAAATGAGGTAGTAGGTATACGTGCAATGTAAATATTGAATAAAAGTGTTTGTGTTTTGAACACTTGATCTTATTGTTAGCATATTCAATAATCGGGTTCATAATATTTATTGAGACAACACCAATTTAGTACACCTTTTTCACTTTTGGTCTGGCAACACCGACTTAAACTAGCGAATAATAAGTATCAGCCATTTGGTACATTATTTCAATTTGGGCACTCTTTTTCGAGCTATCGACGTTGAAGGTTGCCTCAGAAGTTGCATAAATTGTATTAGTTGTGATACAGTAAATAAAGTGATGGTAAAATGCAAGTAATGGAGTAGTATTCTTTCAAGTCAGAAGTGGGATAATCATCTACGTCCTCCGATGTGGCTGTCTCCTGAACAACAACGATGGTTTAAGGTCAGAATTTAATGCATTACACCCCACCTGAAGATTTAGCTTTGCCGTTATAACAATTGTGGTATATTGTTATAAATTTAACCTCCAAAAATTTTCATATATTTGCTGTTGTTTTAACGCTACCGAACTAGATATTCCAATATGATGCTGTGCAGTGAAATAAAGTGATACTAGCGCGAACTATTAATCTACGAGTATATTCAAACGATCTGTAATTGAAATGTGTGTGATGTGACAATTTGTGAGTTGTTATTACAGGGGGTAATTTACAAACTGTTAACTAAGTAAAGTAAAATAAATAATCTGATGATAATCACTGTCATAAATAGATAATAACTTAAAGGTAAAGTTTAGGTTATAGTAATACTTAAGCAATAATTATAGATAATCGTGTTTTACTTTGTGTAATTATTAGTGAATTATATTTAAAATACTCTGCTTAATTTATAGCTGTCGCTACTTATAGCATCTAGATTTTACTGTGAATAAATTATCTGGCGTAAACGAATATTGTAAGTGGGTAATAGCTTGAGGGTATAGGTTATATTACTGTAATAATTACGCAATAATTATTTATGTAAGTTCATTTCATTGAGGATGATTATAAGTGAATTGCTTATGTCTAAAATACTTTGATTAATTTTGTTTTGCCGTTATTTATGGTATTTAGATTTTAATGTGAATTGTTTCGTATCGTTTGAACTGTAATAATGGGTAATAAAAAGAGGCGACGTGAGTCAAGTGAGAGCAGTGAATCTGTAGGCTCTAGTGACAGTGATCGGCCGCGGCATCACAAAAGCCGTCGCGATAAAAGGCATAGTAGCCATAAGCATGGCAAAAGAGGTAGAAAACGAAGCCGTACTACTAAACGTCGCGATAGACAATCATATAGAACAACGAAAAGTCGTGAACTTGCTAAGACACCTCCATTAACAACAACACAACTGAGTGACTCTAACTTAGTAAATAATAATAGTAATTCAACAAATGATTTCTCGATAGCGAATAAAATCATCGGAGACTCTACGCCAGTAACAGTCCCCAACTTCTGGACTCAAAATAATTTTCCTGTAGCTTTTAGTGTTGTACCTGAGTTTGACCCGAGCGATAATAGCCAAACCATAGATAGTTGGATAAACAAAGTTAATGAGTGTGCGCAGATCTATTGTTGGAATGATCGTCAGATATGTCACTACGCGCTCCCTAAATTAAACGGTTTAGCTAGGAAATGGTACCAGGGTCTACCTTCAGTCTTATATACTTGGGACGAATGGGTCCAAAAATTAAAACTGGCTTTCCCATCTAATGAAAATTATGGGGATCTATTGACGTCAATGTTGAAACTTCGATGTAAGTTTGGTCAATCGTTAGAACATTATTATTACGATAAAATGGCGCTTATAAATAAATGTCAAATTACGGGTAATAAAGCCGTGGGCTGCCTCATACATGGGATTGATGACAAATTTGTAAGAATGGGGGCGAGTGCTAGCATGTTTAATGAACCGGAACAGATCCTCAATTATTTGCGTACAATCTCCCAACATGAGAATAGTTCATCGATGTCTACCTTTCGAAATAAAAGTAACACAATATCTAAGAATTCCAATAAACTCACTAATGAAATAATACATAGAAGTGATAACATTCGTTGTTTTAATTGCAACGAAACGGGTCACATAAGTTTAAAATGTAATAAACCCATTAAAAAGTGTAATTTTTGCTTTAAATTGGGACATGAGTCCAATGACTGTTTTAAAAGAAAAGGGAATAATAGCGATAAAATAAGTAACAATTGCAACACAGAGGAACTTAATAAGACCGTCTTTTGCATTACTAACAGTGAGTCTGGTAATTCAAAATATTACAAGGATATAAAAGTCGACGACGTTATTCTACAAGGATACGTTGACCTGGGCAGCAAATGTACTCTTATACGGGAATCGGACGCAAGACGTTTGGTCGATAATTGGGACACAATGCATCTGCCGATTTTACAGGGGTTCGGAAATTCTGCAGTAAAGCCTCTCGGAAAGTTTATGGCGACTCTAGAGATAGAATCGGTTAAAGCTGAAACAGAACTCTTAGTCGTAGATAATCATTATTTGAGAACACCAATTTTAGTAGGTCAATCATTTACGGAAAAACCAAATGTGATACTCTTAAAAACGGTAAACGAGTTGAAGTTTTTGTATGCATTCGATTTAACCGACAATGACTATAAAATTAAAGTTTATGCAGATTGTGATGTAATTGTTAAACACAAAACTATGATGCCAATAGATGTTAGAGTCGAAAATAAATATAATGGTGGCTTATTGTTGCAGTACAGTTTACGTATTTTACCGTTTAGTGAATATGCTATTTTATCTGGGGTTTTTGCCTTTAAAGAGGGTTACGGATACGTAATGTTAACTAACTTATCACCTAATGATTTAAAGATTCATAAAGGAATGTTATTAGCTCGTGGGCAAAAGTATCGGGAGGTCAATAGCGAATACGTAGGACTAACAACAGAAACTAAACATTACGAACCATTACTCTTGACCGATATAATGATTGGTACTGATGTGACAGAACAACAAAGGTGCAAATTATTCAACTTGTTAGAACAGTACAGGGATTGTTTTGCAATGAATTTAGCAGAGCTAGGTAAAACAAATTTAACAGAAATGAATATTACGTTAACTGACAGTAGACCCGTAGTATATCGCCTATATAGAATATCACAGAGTGAGCGTGATCATTTAAATAAAATTATCGAAGAACTATTAACAAATGGTATTATTCGCGAGAGCACATCCGATTATTCTAGTCCCGTTATCTTAGTAAGTAAGAAAAATGGCGAAAAGCGATTATGTGTTGACTATAGGTCACTAAATCGAAAAACTTTGAAGGATAAGTATCCATTACCGCGCATTGAAGACCAATTGGATAGACTAGGTGGCAATAGGTTTTTTACTAGCCTTGATCTTACATCAGGGTATTATCAAGTGCCTATGAGCGAGACTAGTAAGAGGCTTACCGCATTCGTCACGCCCGATGGTTTGTATGAGTTTCAGAGAATGCCGTTTGGTCTGGCCAATGCACCAAGTGTCTTCCAGAGGACAATAAATTGTATGCTCAAGGGTAAACAAAATCTGGCGTTAGCTTATATGGATGACCTACTAGTGATGTCCCGGTCGGTCGATGAGGGCTTAGATAAATTGGCACAAGTCTTTCAATTATTAAGGTCTTCTCATTTAACACTAAATTTGAAAAAGTGTAACTTCTTTCAGACTCGTATAAACTATTTGGGCTATGAAATTAGTTCCGATGGTATACGCCCCGGGGCTGCCAAAATCAGCGCCGTGATAGACTTTCCGTTACCGAAAAACGTTCATGAGGTACGGCAATTCGTAGGCCTTACAAGTTATTTCCGGAGATTCATTCAAAATTATTCTATAATAGCAAAACCATTAACATCTCTCACAAAGAAAAACACTCTCTGGTGTTTTGATGAAGCTCAGATTAATGCGTTTAATGATTTAAAAACTAAATTGACAACGCGGCCGGTATTGGCTCTATACGACTCGGAGGCCGAGTTGGAAATTCACACCGACGCTAGTAAAATTGGTATAGGAGCTATCTTGCTACAACGTGGGAAGTCCGATGACAAACTTCATCCTATCTCGTATTACAGTCGTCAAACAACAGCTGATGAAAGCAAATTACACTCTTATGAGCTTGAAACTTTGGCAGTTGTTTGCGCGTTAAATAGATTTAGAGTTTATGTGTTAGGTAAATCATTTAAAGTTATTACTGATTGCGCAGCTATACGTAGTACAATAACCAAAAAGGATTTGATACCGAGAGTGGCGCGTTGGTATATATCGATGCAGGAATACGACTTCATTGTCGAACATCGAGTCGGTGCCAAAATGACTCATGTAGATGCACTGTCACGTAACCCCAGTCCCTTTGAATCTCAAGACGAAACAAAATCGGTAGATATTTTAGTAATAGATGATGACGCATGGCTGCGCACAGTTCAAGAACAAGATTCTGAAATTCAAAGAATAATTAATGTACTAGGTGATCCAACAACAAAAGATGTTGTCGATATTCATGGGAACTACACTGTTAAGAATGGCCGTTTATACAGAAAAGTTAAAGATAAAAACGATGACGTAGATTTAAAATGGGTAGTTCCAAAGTCAGTGAGATGGCAAATAGTTCGTATGAATCATGACGATGCCGGACACTTTAGCTTTGATAAAACATATAGTAGGATTAAGCAAACTTATTGGTTTAAGGGAATGAGACGTTTCATTAAAAAATATTGTAAGTCCTGTTTAAGCTGTGCTCATAATAAGTTACCAGCGGGAGCTAAAGAAGGGGAACTTCATCCCATCCCCAAAATTAACAAACCGTTTGATACCTTACATACCGACCACTGTGGTCCTTTCCCACTCAGTAAAAAGACGAACTGTCATATTTTAGTAATAATTGATGCATTTACGAAATTTATTTATATAAAACCGGTGAAAAACGTTAAAAGTAGCACTAGCATTCAGATATTTACAGAATATTTCTCATTATTTGGCATGCCACGACGCCTAATATCTGACCGCGGAACTGGTTTCACTAGTAGGGAGTTCTCCGATTTTATTAATAAACGCGGTATAAAACACATCTTAAATGCTGTAGCATGCCCTAGGGCTAATGGCCAGGTGGAGAGGTACAACCGGACCATAGTTGACGCAATAACGACAGCAAACCATGACAAACCGGATAACGAGTGGGACTTGTGTCTACCTCAAATACAGTGGTCATTGAATAACACCATAAACAAATCAACCGGTCGTACTCCCTCGGAAATGTTGTTTGGTGTTCAAACAACTGGTGCCTCAGATAGCTATATGAATTCCCTAGTTTCAGAATCCCATTCCTTGCTTGATCGTGATAGAATAAGATCCGACGCAGATTCACTCATTCAAATAAACCAACAGAAACAAAAAGAGCGTTTTGACAGGTCTCATAAGAAACCTACCCAATATAAAATAGGTGACCTAGTTCGCGTCGAAAAAGATATCCGTACAGATCCTGGGCAGAGTCGCAAATTGTTACCTAAATGTGTGGGGCCGTATAGAATCTCTAAAATAATTGGTAATGATCGGTATGAGATAGAGGATACTCCAATTACTCGAAAAGCAGGTTCAAAACCTTATAGGTCGATTTATGCCGTCGATAAATTATACCCCTGGCTTGTCTATAGTTATGATGCTGTATCGAGTGACTCAGAGTAAAAGTTAGCAATGTTTCATAGATTACGAAAGCGAAGTACGTTCATGATTATTGTGATTGCATAATATATATATTAAGGTAAGGTAAACTATGTTTTACACTAATTAAGTTAAAGCGAAGTGAAGTGTTGTGTTAAACAAATAATACATGCTGCAAAGTGTAATCTAAATTATTGAATAGTGTAGAATCTATTTAAGTGAATTAATATTATAGCTGTATATGATCGATGATATATAAATGATGATATATTATTGAGGCAGTGATGGTGATAAATCACCTAAAATATAATAGTGATCATTAGAGAGCTGCTACGGGTGAGAGTGCCTGTAGTCCATGTTTAGTTTTAAGAGTGATTCGCGACAGGTGAGAGTGCCTGTAGTCGATGTTTAGCTTTAAGAGTGAGTCGCTACAGGTGAGAGTGCCTGTAGTCGATGTTTAGCTTTAAGAGTGAGTCGTTACAGGTGAGAGTGCCTGTAGTCGATGTTTAGCTTTAAGAGTGAGTCGCTACAGGTGAGAGTGCCTGTAGTCGATGTTTAGCTTTAAGAGTGAGTCGCTACAGGTGAGAGTGCCTGTAGTCGATGTTTAGCTTTAAGAGTGAGTCGCTACAGGTGAGAGTGCCTGTAGTCGATGTTTAGCTTTAAGAGTGAGTCGCTACAGGTGAGAGTGCCTGTATGCGATGTTTACTTTAAGAGTGAGTCGCTACTTCCAAGTCATTGAATAATCAATAGTTATCTAATTATTTGTCAACTAAGTAATTTTGTGATTGTTTTAAAATCCTCTTGTTCGTATTTCTCTTGTTTTAAACGTGAGGCCACGTTTGACGTCAGGATTAGCCGAATGTTAGCATATTCAATAATCGGGTTCATAATATTTATTGAGACAACACCAACTTAGTACACCTTTTTCACTTTTGGTCTGGCAACACCGACTTAAACTAGCGAATAATAAGTATCAGCCATTTGGTACATTATTTCAATTTGGGCACTCTTTTTCGAGCTATCGACGTTGAAGGTTGCCTCAGAAGTTGCATAAATTGTATTAGTTGTGATACAGTAAATAAAGTGATGGTAAAATGCAAGTAATGGAGTAGTATTCTTTCATTATAGTGTGTAAAAGTAGACTGTGAGCAAGATGGTAATTGCTTGTGAAGACAGATAAATGTGCTGTAGTGTAACTCTATTATTGTTTCCGTGAACTTTTCGTGGCTATGCCCGAAATAGCTTTCGGCGGGGATTTTGCCTTGGGATATATAACTATCAGGGAATTATGGAGGAGCTACCAAGACTGCGACACTAAATTATATTTCTTCTTTCCCGACTCCTAACTGTTCCCCATTCTTTTTCAATCAATTTGCTGCATGTGATGTAAGGAAGAGCATAATGTCAATAACTTCCAATGCCGTAGAAAGCGATAGCATCAGCCGTAATATGGTTCTCCTGGATAAAATCCTACCTGTAATGTGCCATATTCTTAATTACTCGGTATCTGTTAACGCTTTTCCATCTGAATGGAAAATGGCTTAAATCATTCCTCTCCCCAAGAAATGTAATTCATCCTCCTCAGATTACCGGCCCATATCTATTCTTCCTTTTTTCTCCAAAGTTCTCGAGCGTCTCATTTACACACTGTTAAGCTCATTTCTCTCAAGAAATTGTCTCCTTAATCCTTTCCAGTCAGGTTTCCGTCCAGGCCACAGCACTAGCACAGCCCTAGTCCATATTACGGATGACATTAGGTCGGGCATGGAGGAAGGCAGGCTTACGGTCGTTGCTTTACTAGACTTCAGCAACGCCTTCAACACTGTGGATTTTGATGTTTTGTTGGGTATATTGTGCTCTCCTAACATATCTCCATAGGCAATTGACTGGTTTCTTAGTTACCTGTATGGTATCCAGCAGCGTGCTTGTATCGAAAATGTGTACTCCTCTTGGCGCATAACATCTGCGGGCGTACCTTAGGGCGGCGTATTATCACCGTTACTTTTTTAGAGTTTTATTAACTCAAACACAAATCAATTACTTTCTTCCTACCATCTTTATGCAGATGATCTCCAAATTTACTCATAAGCTACTCCAGATAATCTTACAGAAACAGTGGATGCCATTAACAGAGACCTAGTGCGAATATGTAACTGGAGTACGGAGTATGGACTAAATGTAAACCCTACGAAAACACAAGTCATTAAAGTAGGAAGTCCCAGGCTGCACTGTAAAATAAACCTTCAGCAGATACCACCTATATCCTGCAACGGTTCGGTTGCCCCATATAGTAAAAAAGTTAAGAAGTTGGGGATCTATATGGATAGGTACCTATCCTGGGGTCTTCAGATAGGAGAAGTTAGTCACAAACTATTTGCAGAAGCGGGATCTCTGCGAAGGCTACGGAACTTCCTTCCAACCAATACTAAAATTGCGCTCGCACAATCTCTTCTTCTTCCCATCCTTGACTATGGCGATGTCAGCTACCTGGATCTCACCGAAGACTAACTGAATAAACTTAAGCGACTCGAAAACTTCTGTATTAGATTCATATTTGGTTTACGCAAGTATGATCACATCTCGGAGTATCGTTCCAAACTCAAGTGGCTACCAATACGCCTTCGCCGGAATCTCCATATTTTTTCTCTTTTATACAGTGTTCTGTTTCATTCTCACACACCCTCTTATCTCAAAGAACGTTTTGAGTTCCTACACACCACACATTGCAGGGACCTGAGGTCATCGGAGAATTTAAAACTAAAAATGCCAAAACATTCCACCCAGTTTGCAGACAAATATTTCACTGTGCAATAGGGTGTCCCGAAATTTTATTATTCTTATTTTAGCTACTTAAGACCTCTCAAAAGTTGCGCTGTTAGACGTAGATTAGCATAAAAATAATTCAAAAAATATTTAAAAATATCCTTAGGGCTCTACCAGCATTTTTATTTACTGAAAATTCGCAAAAACAACCTTGTAGTCAATGTCAAATGTCAATGTATATTCTATGTTTTATGAATCAATCCTGTTTTGTCTTGTAATTTTATCAATAAGAAAAGCCTCGGCTATGATTTGCAAGTATCGACAGGTTGTTTTAGCGATCAATCGGTTTGGATCGGACTTGCAAAATTCCTACAAAATTCATGTTTTGACTTGATTTTCGTACGTGCGCTACTTCTACAACAAGACAGTTCGTCTCATTTCTATTTCGATTTTACTCTTGTAAGGAGTTGTTCTATTCTTCTTTGAAAGAAAAACGTAATTTGCGTTACTTAATCATAAAAATGTGTTCAAGGCGAAGTGAGACTACTTGTACTATATTGGTACCTTATAAAGAACTTGACGATCGCCAATTACCTGTTATAAAAGACGTTATTAAGTGCATTTTATTTACTAAAAGTTAATTAAAACCACAGAAAAACTGAAAAGATCCATCGAACACAGAAGTCTTTTCAATAGTTTCTGGAAAACTTAACACAATTTGTACCAAAGCTTCAATTCCCATCGTTTCTAACGTACGGGTTACTCAACTGCTAACCGCATATTTTAACAAATATTTATCACTAATAAGATATCCTAAAAGTAAGAGAAACGATAGCTATGACAACAAAGTTAAGTGCTTTTTGGAATCGTCAAATAAGCTTCACTTTCAAGCAGTCGCTTTCAATAGAACCTTCTACTAAAAGTGACTTAAAGGAGACTCCATCTAATTCATTTAGTCGGAACACTCTGACGCTGCCAACAGTAGCTAAGGTATGTGATCGATACGGACTATCAACGCGTTCGGCAGCTGCAGTCGCTTCAGCAGTCTTAGTTGACGTAGGAATGGTATCTCCCCCGACCGAGGAGGTCGACATGGGGGCTGGTCGCTTCTGCCATGCGATTACGCAGATTTGCGATGCGGCCATGCCCCGCGTTCATGGTTGTCGGCCTCCAAGGAAGGAGGTCTACTGGTGGTCCCAGGGTTTGGCGGACCTCCGTGCGGCCTGTGTACGTGCCCGGAGGTCCCTCACCCGTAGTCGGCGATGTCACCGCGGGGTCGGTGAGGAGGTGGACCGGCTTCATGAGGAGTACCGAGAAGCTCGGAAAACTCTGAGGCTGGCCATCTGCCGCGCCAAGGATGCGTGTAGAGAGGAGATGCTGGAGAGTCTCGAGCGTGACCCCTGGGGTCGCCCTTATCGTGCGGTGCGTCAAAAGCTCCGCACGTCGGGCCCCCCCCTTACGGAGACTCTCCAGCCCAGCTTCCTGCAGGAAGTGGTCGAGGGCCTATTCCCGCAGCGGGCGGAGCACACACCCCCGTCGATGGCTGCATCAGCCGGAGACGACGGGGGCAGCGAGGCTGATGTTCCGCCCGTCAGGGAATCGGAGTTGGGGGCGGCTGTTCTACGGATTAGATCCAAGAACACTGCCCCCGGGCCGGACGGGGTTCCAGCCCGAGTGATGGCCCGAGCCCTCGACTACATGTCGGACCACCTCAGGGGGGTGTTGGACGCTAGCCTGGCGTCCGGACGCTTCCCTGAGCGCTGGAAATGCGGGAAGCTGGTCCTGCTGCAGAAGCCGGGACGGCCTGCCGAATCGGTCGCGGCCTATAGGCCTATCGTGTTGCTGGACGAGGCGGGCAAACTTTTTGAGAGGGTGCTCTCTGCCCGCATCGTCTGGCACCTTTGCGAGGTTGGCCCCGATCTGTCGGACGCCCAATTCGGTTTCCGAGAGGGGCGTTCGACGATCGATGCCGTAATGCGCCTTAGGGCCGTGACCGAGGAGGCCGTGAGCTGCGGCGGAGTGGTGTTGGCGGTGTCCTTGGACATCGCCAACGCCTTCAATAGTCTGCCATTCAGCTGCATCAGGGAAGCGCTCCGCTACCACGGAGTGCCAGAGTACCTGAGGCGGCTAGTGGCAGACTATCTTGAGGAGCGAACCGTCATGTACGAGGACCGAGATGGCGTCTTGAGACGCAGGGCCATGTCGTGCGGTGTTCCGCAGGGGTCTGTCCTAGGACCTCTCCTGTGGAACATCGGGTACGACTGGGCCCTTCGAGGGCGTCTCCCCCCCGGGCTGGGTGTAATCTGCTACGCGGATGACACCTTGCTCACGGCCCGGGGGGCTAACTTCCAGGAGGCGGCGCGCCTGGCCGCCACGGGAGTTTCCCTGGTGGTCGGGCGCATTGAGGCGTTGGGTTTGCGGGTGGCCCTGGATAAGACGGAGGCCCTATTATTTCATGGGCCCCGTCGTGGTCCACCCGCCGGCGCCTCAATCGAGGTCGGCTCGGTCCTCGTACCGGTCCGGGCCCAGATGAGGTACCTGGGTCTGGTCCTAGACGGTAGGTGGCTCTTCGACGAGCACTTCCGACAGCTTGGTCCGAAGCTGGTGGACACTGCCTCCGCCCTAGGGCGACTTTTGCCCAATTTGGGCGGGGCCAGTGTTCCCACGAGGCGGCTGTACGCGGGGGTTGTCCGGTCCATGGCGCTTTATGGTGCACCGGTGTGGGTGGCGGCTCTGACCGCCCCGAATAGGGCGCGCCTCTGGCGCCCCCAGAGGATATTGGCGGTCAGAGCCATACGCGGATACCGCACGGTGTCCACCGAGGCGGCTTGCGCCTTGGCCGGAACACCCCCGTGGGATTTGGAGGCGGAGGTGCTCGCCGAAGTTTATCGGCGAGTGGCTGAATTCCGGGCGGAGAGCGGATTTCGCCCTCCGCCCGAAGACGTGCGCGAGTGGCGCGAAGCCGCTCGCCGAGCCACCATGGTCAGATGGTCGTTCCGGCTGGAGACTCCACGCGCTGGCTTCGCCGCCGTGGAGGCTCTTCAGCCGGTCATCGCCGAGTGGGCAGGGCGGCAGCACGGGACCCTTTCCTTCCGGCTGACGCAGGTGCTTTCCGGGCACGGTTGCTTCGGAAAGTACCTGTACTCGGTCGCTAGGAGGGAATCGAGTCCCGCCTGCCACCACTGCGACTGCAGTGAGGATTCGGCCCAGCACACGCTGGCGGTTTGCCCCGCATGGGCGACGCAGCGCCGGGCCCTCACTGCAGTCATCGGAGCAGATCTCTCGCTACCGGCCGTAATTCGCTCCATGGCCGGTAGCGACAGTTGTTTTACCGCGGTCGCAACCTTCTGCGAGGAGGTAATCTCGCAGAAGGAGGCGGCGGAGAAGGCCCGGGAGGACGACCTCCACTCGGACCTGATCCGCCGCCGGCGAACCGGGCGGCGGAGGCGCGCTTACCTGCGCCTCATGCCGCCCTGAGTGTGGCCGCGGGTGGACGGGATGGGTTCTCCCCTCCACCCGCATTAGTTTGGCCAGCCGCGAGGGGGCGGCGTCCGCGTGTGCCGGACGTCGCCTAAAGAGAGGGTCCACTGAGACGGAGCCCGCATCAGGAGCGGGCCGGCGCTGGGAGGGGTCCAGAAGGAGATAGCTACCTGGACCCCTCCTAAACTGGAAGCGCAAAGAGGGCACACCGTGTGGTTTTAGTCGGTTCGAGTCCGACACACCGCCCCGCCGAACGAGAGCCCCGGCGGGGTGACGGTCCGAGGGGATTTCCACACGTAAAAAAAAAAAAAAAAAAAGGAATGGTATCTTCCGAAGATCTAAACCTTGTGATTGATAAAAATAAGATTCACAGAGCTGTTTCAAAGTCACGTACTGTTCGATATGAATGTAATACATGTAGGTGTGAGCTGTGGCAACACCAGGGAGAATGAGTTTGCAGTCATAATAATAAAACAAGATGTCGTCATATAAACGTTAGATCTTTTATTTCATACTACAAATATAACATGGTGTCAGGTGTAAAATTAAGTAAAACAAGTAACTTTAGTGAAAATATAACTATTGTGATAATAACCTTTGTGGAGAAAATAAAATCTTAGTGAAATATTGTAATACTTTGTAAAACAAAATGCCGAATGAAAAAACGTGGCCGGTTTACTCAGTAGATGGTCTACGACCGCCAAAAGGTCTAAAACTTAGTGGGACAGATGCCAATTGGAAAAAGTTTAAACAGCTTTTCGAGATTTACGTAGAAGCAGCAGGTTTAGAAAAAATAAGTGAAAACCGCAAAATAGCCATTTTTCTCAACGCAGGTGGTGAGGAAGTTGTGGATGTGTTCAATACTCTAAAGGAGCAAGATAAAGTGTCGCTACAGGCTTTATTCGCAGCTTTAGACGCGTATACAGAGCCACTGAAGAGCTTGGTGCTCAAAACCTATGAATTTCTTAACTATAGGCAACAGGAAGGTGAGGCAGTTGACCACTTTGTGACAAGGTTGAAGAACCAAGGAAAAAAGTGTGAGCTGGGTGAAATGGAAGACAGACTAGTGGCTATAATGTTGGTTATTGGCATTGCTGATAGTGCTTTAAAAGAAAGGTTACTTCGGGAAGAAAGCTTAGAACTGGACCGTGCTGTAACAATTTGTAGGGCCGCAGAAGCTGGAAGAAAACAATTACAGGGTATAGCTGGTACGGCGAAGGAGAGTGTGGATGTGCTCAGAAAAACTACAGAGAGGAGCCGACACAGGGGTGAAAAAACAGGCAAAACTGAAGGAAACAAGTTGTGTAACAAGTGTGGGTTACATCACGAGGCTAGAAAGTGCCCTGCCTTCGGGAGGAGGTGTGCCGTGTGTAGCAAGTATAACCACTATGCAAAGCAGTGCAGGTTTAATAAGAAATAAGAAGAAGAGAAGAAGAAGCTTAGTGAAAGAAAGAAAGTACATGCCGTAGAAGAAGAAGACAGCACTGACAGTGATAATAACTTCTATATGTCGAGTGTGATAACTAATAACAGTATAAAACAACAGTGGTTAGTCAAGATAAAGGTATGTGAAAAGGAGTTGAACTTTAAAATTGATACTGGGGCAGACTGTAATACTTTGTCCTTACAAACTTATAATAAGATAAAAAATAATAGCTGTGTGTTAAAAAGATCTAAAAATGTACTAATTGTGTATAATGGAGAAAGAATTAACACTGTAGGACAGGCTGAATTGGACTGTTACTACAAATATGAAAAGAAAGTGTTAAAATTTAATATTATTGACTTACCAGTGCAGCCAGTGATTGGCTTACCTGATTGTATTAAGTTAAACTTAGTGAAAAGAGTAGAAAGTCTCTCACAGTTCGATTCAACCAAAGAAAATTTTATAAAACTGTATAAAGATGTTTTTAATGGTCTTGGTGACATAGGTACATATAAAATAAAGTTAAAGGAAGATGCAGTTCCTGTCATAAAACCCATAAGGCGAGTTCCTCATGCAATTAAAAATAAATTAAAAGAAACCTTAGATAACTATGAAAAAAGAGGTGTGATAGAAAAAGTAGAGGGTCCAACTGAGTGGTGTAATAACTTAGTAATTATTGAAAAACCTGATGGGTCTCTTAGGTTATGTTTAGATCCGAAGGAGTTAAATAATAATATCTTAAGAGAGCATTTTTTGATACCGTCTCCAGAGGAGATTTATAATAGTTTACAAGGAAAACAAGTGTTTAGTGTGTTGGACATGAAGGACGGATTTTTTCAAATAAAATTAGAGGATGATAAAAATCTTTGTACATTTGGAACATCTTTTGGTAGGTATAAGTTTAATAGGATGCCTTTTGGTATTTCCTCAGCACCTGAAGTGATGCAAAAAATGAACACTAAGATATTTGGAGATATAGAAGGAGTTATGATATATTTCGATGATTTGATAGTCGCAGGAAAGGACAAAGAAAGCCATGATAGGATTCTAACTAAAGTAATGAATAGAGCCAAAATGTATAATGTTAAGTTTAATAGTAAAAAACTGCAATATAGACAAGAACATGTAAAGTATGTAGGGTTGATAATAAATAAAGAAGGAATTAGTGTAGATCCAGATCATATAAAAGCAATAATTAGCCTAGAAGAGCCAAAAAATGTAAAACAACTACAGAAATTTTTAGGGATGTGTAACTACTTAAGTAAGTTCATTCCACAGTATTCAAAAATAACAGATCCACTGAGAGTTTTGTTAAGAAAAGATGTAGAATGGAACTGGGGATCAGCCCAAATGCAGGCTTTTAGTGAGGTAAAAGAGAAATTAACTAGTGCGCCTACATTAGCAATGTTAAGTAGTAAAGGAAATGTAGTTTTACAAACAGACAGCTCAAAAAATGGTATGGGAGCATGTTTAATGCAAGAGGGGAGACCAATATCATTCTATTCAAGGTCCTATACTGAGTGTCAGACTAGGTGGGCTCCTATAGAAAAAGAGCTCTTTGCAATCTGTGTGGCAGTTGAAAAATATCATCAGTTTGTGTATGGACGCAAAATATTAATTGAAACTGACCACAAGCCTTTGGTAGCAATCATGACAAAAGATATAAGTAAAATTTCAGCCAGGTTGCAAAGGATGGTTCTCAAACTTTTAAAATATAATTTTGAGATTAAGTATATACCAGGGTCGCAGATGTATATAGCTGACTATTTGTCTAGAAACTTTTGTGATAACAAGCAGGAAGAGCCTACTTTGCAAGAAATTATACATACTATTAGTACAGAAATAGTGTATGGATTAGAGAAAGAATTGCCTATTTCTCAAGAAAGATTACAAAACTTAAAAAATGAAACATTGAGAGATACAAACTTGCAAAGTGTGCTCAACTGGTATAACAATGGTTGGCCTAGTAATGACAGAAATTTTTATAACAAAGAGTTAAAGATTTTTTATAAATTGAGAAATAACATACATGTTTATAACAATATTATATACTATAAGGATAGGTTAGTTATTCCAAAGCATTTAAGGCAAGATATGATCAAGCGAATTCATGAAGGTCATGCTGGTGTTGTAAAGAGCAAACAACGTGCTAGAAAGGTATTGTTTTGGCCAGGTATGACAGTGGACATAGAAAACTTTGTGTTAGGCTGCAAAGCTTGTGAAAAGTTTAGACCATCCAATGCAAAAGAGCCTTTAATGTCTCATGAGGTGCCAGATATTCCATTTCACAAGGTTGGTGTAGATATTTGTACCTTTTCAGGGAAGGATTTTTTGGTATTAATTGATTATTACTCAAAGTGGGTAGAGGTCAAATATTTAAAAGAGAAAACTGCAAGCAATGTTGTTAAACAGTTTAAAGTAATTATGTCAGTTCATGGTATTCCAAAGTTCTGTGTAAGTGATAATATGCCATTTTCTAGTTTTGAGTTTAAAAAGTTTGCCAAAGAGTATGATATCGAATTGATTCACTCTAGTCCTAGATATCCACAGTCAAACGGTTTGTCTGAAAAAGCTGTTGGAATTATAAAGTCTTTGTTAAAAAAATGTAAAGAAGATGGTACAGAGTTTGCGATGAGCTTGTTAGCATACAGAACTACACCTGTAGCAGGGTTAGAGTACAGTCCTTCTGAGTTACTCATGTCAAGACTCCTTAGAACTACATTACCATGTGTATATGATAAATTAAAGCCAAAATTACCTATTAATGTCACAGAAAAAATGAAAATAATTAAAGAAAAGTATTCACAGAATTATAATAGGACAGCTAAAACTAAAAAATCATTTCAAAAGGGGGAGAATGTTGTAATACAGAATGTGCCTAATAAAACATGGTTGCCGGGGAAAGTTTTAGAGAAAGTTAAACCGAGATCTTACAAAATTATGAATGAGGAAGGCAATGTAGTTCGAAGGAATGAAAAGCATATAAATCCTAGCAAGAATAAATTAGTTATTAAGAGGGAAGTACTGGATAGTGATGATCCTGTTAGGGATAATAGACTGGGAAATAATAATGTTGTTCCTAACATTTCTAGGAAACAAAATGTTACTACTGAGGTTCCTTTTACTACTAGGTCAGGTAGAGTAGTTAAGACACCGCAATATTTAAAAGATTATTGTGTGTATTAAGATGGCTATTCTTAGTCTGTAACCTTTTGTTATGTTTAAAAGTAATTTTATTAAGTTTAAGATAAGTGCCAACTTAACAGAGACTTGTGTGTTACTGTTTATCCTACTTGTCATACAAGGGGGGATGTTCGATATGAATGTAATACATGTAGGTGTGAGCTGTGGCAACACCAGGGAGAATGAGTTTGCAGTCATAATAATAAAACAAGATGTCGTCATATAAACGTTAGATCTTTTATTTCATACTACAAATATAACACGTACCCAAGCCAGCAAAGACATCGATAAAATTATTATAAAGAGTATCTACTTCGATGGGCGAAAAGATAAAACTCTCAAGATCAATAAAATAGACAGCCGGTACCACCGAAAAGAAGTCTTAGAAGAACACATTTCAGTTCTTACAGAGCCGGGATCTATTTACTTGGGACATACGACGCCGAGTCGAGGTACTGCGAAAGGGATTGTCACTTCTATTATAGAATTGTTAGAAAATCAAGGATGGAACTTAGAAGAAGTAAGTTGTGTGGGTTGCGATGGCACTCCTACAAATACAGGTTGGAAAGGAGGTGTCATTAAATACCTGGAAGACTATTTGAAGAGACCGTTACAATGGTGTGTTTGTATGCTTCACACAAATGAATTACCGCTTCGCCATTTGTTTATGTCTCTAGATGGTAGCACATCTGGGCCGAAAGAATACTCAGGACCTATTGGAAAACAGCTAAATGTTTGTGAAAGTAAACCACTAGTGTCTTTTTATGCAGTGGCTGGCAATTTGCTCGAATTACCTGATGACATTGTGAAGGAACTAAGTACGGATCAAAAGTATCTGTATGAAATGTGTCATGCTGTGACGACTGGTTCTTGTTCCCCTGAGTTAGCGAGCCGCCAACCTGGAAAAATAGCGCATTCAAGATGGCTAACTACTGCCAATCGCATACTCAGACTTTATGTAAGTACTGTTTCGCCATCAAATAATTTAAAGCTGCTTGTCAATTATGTGGTCAAAGTTTATGCTCCAGTTTGGTTCCTCATTAAGAAAAACTCATCATTCAAAGATGGAGCCAATCATATTTTTCAAATGGTTACATACTCCCGATTTTTGCCTGATAAGCAAAGATCTATTGTGAATTCAGTGATCGAGAGAAACGGTTTTGTTTGCTCACCCTGAAAACTTACTTGTTACCGACGACAGAGAGCATATTCGAGAGCTTGCAGCTCGCAAAATATTAAAGGCAAGAGAAGCAGAAATAAGCAATACTCGCAGGGTATTTAAAGTACCAAAACTTAACTTCGATGCGCGATATTACATCGATTTGATATTTTGGCAAGAGTGTGAGATATCCGCTCCACCGATTTTGCGACAGATGTCCGACGACGAACTGAGAATTAAGGCTAAAGAACAAAGCTTCGATGTTATTGATTTCCCCTGTCATACACAATCAGTGGAAATATGTGTAAAGCTAGTGACGGAGGCTTCTCTAAGTGTCACGGACGCTACAGCTCGGGATGGTTTAATCAGAAACAGATTAAAATCTCGCGCGGAAATGCCTAATTTTGGCCACAAGAACCAATTTCGTATTTGAAATAAGCACTAATTATAAGTATTTAAACTTTACTGAACATTACCTTCTGTCTTTGTAGTACCTATAAATTTGATTAAAACCTTTAAAACATTATTTTTGTATCATTTATAGTTTATGTTCGAAACCTCTAAAAATGGCAAATTTGAAAAACTTCTAGGATCGGTAGAGGCCTAAAGATGACAAATATTTAATTAAATTTTGTTATATTTGTAATCTATTCACAAAACCGCAACTTTTGATACCTCTTGCATAGCCGTCGCTTTAAAAAAAAAATCCCATACATTGACGGGACACCCTGCTGTGCAAGCAGTAAGACTCTTGCCTTTTTTTCTTTTTTTTTTTCTGTGCGGAAATCCCCTCGGATACCACCTGTCGGTGGCATGTCGCACTCGAACCGACTAAAACCGCACGCCGTCTCGGGTACTAATAGCCGGGGAACCAGGTATACCCTAGAAAGGAAGTCCCTGGTACCCCGACATACCTCGGGTCATCTACAGACGAGTAGACGACCCCCCCCCGTGTAGGAACCCCATGTTCCCGGTGCTCCCTGGAAGCGAGCTCGCTTCGCAACGCGCTTGCCGCCACCCCGGCCTGCTTCTGCTAGGGTGACAGATGGCCTCACCTGTCAATCCCAGGCCTGCGCTTATGGAGGACGGAGGTCGTTCTGCGACCTCCGGCGCCTGAGTCGCCTGCGGTACCTGGCCCGTTCCCGGGCCTATCGGGCCGGGAGAGTCCTAAACCTCTCCCGGTCCCGCTCCGCCGTCTCCTTCGCGAGCATAACTTGCTCGCAGAAGGAGACGGCAGAGTTCCGCGCACTCTCGCTCCGCACGATAGCCGCAGTAAGACTCTTGCCTGAAACAATCCGACAAGCTAAAACTTTGCATGTTTTAAAAAAAATATTAAAGGATTTTTTATGTCATTATAAATACTGTTCTGATTCACTATTTATATGTAGTATATATTATATATTCCAAATATGTATGGGTATGTGTGTTTGTATGTATGTGTATTTGCATATGTGTAATGTCCATAGATGTATATTTGTGTATGAAAATGTTTGTTTATGTTTATGAATATTTTTAAATATTCACGTGATATTGTGTTACATGTATGTATACTACCTTAAATTGTTAGATACCTAAAATCCGTGTTAAGGTTGTCTGGATGAGCGTGAGCGATAAGACCGCCGATTGTTACGTTTACTTATTTGTAACTCATTTTTTGTTTTTTTCTATTAAAGTGTATACAATAAAGATATAAATAAATAACTAATTTAGTTAAATATTACATATTATTATTATGTATTCCTCAACAATAAGGATTATGCAACTAAAGAAAAAATATAAGTTCGCAAACCAACGAATACCTACAATAAAAAAGTATTCAATTACAATAATTCAATGAATAGACAAATACTGACCTTATCTTGTTAATTTTTACCTAAATGTTACCTGAGTGCTAAGTGAATAATATAATTAACACTTAATGTCTTTAATTTCGAGACCACTTCTCACGTTGACCTTTTCGGTGACCCGATGTAAGTTTGGATTTTAAATTAGTAAATCACGACAAATCCTTTTTTCAATTACTTTATCTTCAATAATACGTAGTTCCAATAATCCGGCAATGAAGGACCATGTAGCGGGGTAATATTTAGGTTTAAAATAAAAAACGGCAAATTAACAAGGATGACTTGAACTGTGCTTTCGATACAAATTTAAAATGATGAATAAGAGGGGTGACTTAAAGCTATTCACGATGCACGACGAAGCTGCAATTTAATGCAATTCCTACCAGTGCTATATTTTATTAATAGGCGCTTTTCGAACAGTGACTATTACGAAAATTGCGTGACGAATAGGAATAATTTGAGCAGTGTCCACAATGCATCTTTAAAAACACAATCACAATGAGAATAAAGCATTAACTAACTTTATTTTACTATTAATGAAACCTGTTAGATTCATTAAACCATTTTTTTACAAAAAGTTTTAAAAGATACAAAATTATCAATTTGAGATCACATAACTTGTATTATGAGAACCAACTTATCGTTGGTGATTATTTTAAATTTTTACTTACATCTACATAATTTATCACAATTACTTTGCAATCATAGGAACTTTTTAATATTCTTATCGACAAAGATAATAACGTTTAATATTATTGTAAACTAATTTCAGACATCATAATGCTACTTGAATCTACTATTAAATCATAATTTTAAAACTTAGGTTACGGCGAAACACTCACGAGTGATCGACGTCCGCACTTGGATAATTATATTATTTAGTTTTTTCTTTTCATGTCATGGTTATTTTTTAGGCTTGCCAACTGTTTTTGGCGCAGAACTTTAAATTTTTCAGGATTCTGCTTTAATGTTTCGCGATATCTCTTCACCCTTTCTGCTGCCTTAAGCGCCATTCTCTCCTTTGATGAAACGGACGAAATAAGTATTTTTTTTCAATAACTATTAACTGCTTCCTCAAACACAAACCTCACACCCGTCTTCGGAAAATGAGCATAAATAGAATGCATACAAAAAGAATACCAAAAAATGGAGCACTGCAGTAATTTTCCGATATCACTTTGACTTATCCCCAAAGTAAAATACTGCTGTTGATCTTTCACCGACGTTCGAAACACTTCTTAGTAATTATGAAATGTGTAACAGGCCGGGGCCTGTATATATAATATTAATGTAACATTGATTTAAATCAAAATATGTTAGAATTTTGTCAACGTCCCAATGGATTACCATAGATGCTAGCAGAGTGGTCATCTATGCGAGTAGGCTTGCTAAATGCGAACTTTGACCTGAAACAAAAAAGGTCCTATGGCAATATCTTTTTAAATAATACGAACAAACATTAATTGCCGTAGTGAAATTGGGTAAAAAATAATCTATCTATAGCACTCAGGAATAATA
Source organism: Arctia plantaginis (assembly GCA_902825455.1). Classification (NCBI taxonomy): domain Eukaryota; kingdom Metazoa; phylum Arthropoda; class Insecta; order Lepidoptera; family Erebidae; genus Arctia; species Arctia plantaginis. The sequence goes on from CADEBD010000355.1 coordinate 199,644, forward strand.
TAGTTTTTTTTTTATAACAGTTTTTTTTTTAAACCAACAATACCAATTTAACCTCTTTACAATACCTGTTAACAATATTTGTTTACACGTAAGTATCTACTACATGAAAATTAAACTAAAATTTTGCAATATTTCATTGTACACTAAGCTTTACAATTCAAGTTCGTCACGTTTTTGTTCCGGTAGTACGCACAGGAGTTGACGTTTTCATCCCACAAAACTTTAAAAATTAAAAATAACTAATATTTAGTTAAATTACCTTGATTTAGCCTTATTAATCTAATATAGGTTAGTTTATTGTTTTAAATACAATATGATAAAGTAAAGAAAACGAGTATATTTACCTTTTAATACTGTCACTATCCAGAAAAAAAATCTGGACACCAACACTTTCGTCTCAGTTTTTGGCGCAACTGAAGTTTAAAACAACTATGGCGGTAATATATACGATCACAATGATGCCAGGAAGGCAGAAAAAATACAAATTACTAAATTTTGTCTTGTGTAAGATATCACATTCACCGTAACGAAACCGGATTTTCCGGTACTATGGTTTTCGTAGGACAACATTAAAATTATGATATTTTTTTAAATAACTATAAATTTATCACATAAAGATTGCAAAGACACTTTTAGACATACAGACACTATGTTCACACACTTAAAGATGCTCAGACTAATATTCTACAAGACACGCGAAATCTTTAGCTCCTATTTTGCTTTTGACGTGACAACGTCTTATAAATTGGTTTGCCGGGTGACACTTCAAGAAACTGCGTTACGCTCTGTTCACGTTATGCGCTCACAATGAGAGCGAGTGAGAGGCACGCGTCCCTTCCACTCGGGCATGGTTAGCCCGCCTAAGAGCGAGAGAGACAGACATAAAAAGTGAAAGGCATGCATGCATTTGAGTGGTAAAATTATTTTACCACTCAAAGTCGTTGTCACGTAAAACTTTCGCCCGTATACCGACTTTACAGGCAACCAATTTTTTTTTAATATTAAATACAACTCTTTTTATAGTACTTTTTTAATTAATTCTATTTTAAAACATTTACCTTAATCATATAAAATTTCTCTTCCACATGTGCCATTTCAAGAAATAAAAATGTTTGAAGTTGTCTGACACTCCAATTTTACTAGGGTCATTTTTTGTGAGAAACACCCTTATATTCATAAATTAAAATAATATATAAAACCATAAACCTTTGGCAGTCGGGTAAAAATCCTGTAAAATCTGGCAGGCTCAGACATATCACTAAGTTTTATCGATATCGGTATTTTGAATGTGCTTCAAGCACTACGGTCCTTTATTTGTGTGCCATACATAAAATGTCATCTTGTTACGTATTTTATGCGACTACAGCGCCAAGACTATAAAACGAGGAACTAAGCAAATTGTGCTGTCAGGAAATTATTTGCAAATATGCAATTTCGATGTCCGGACCATTAAATATTACAACATAATATTTTGGTTCATTGTTATTGATTTTATTTGTTGGCTATGTGGTTTTTCATAAAAAAAATTAATGGGACTAATCCTACCCACACGCCCATCACTGTAACTCCTGTACACCAGGATCCACAGCAGTGACCCACGAACACACCGAGTTATGACACTCGGGTCCCAGGAAGAAATTAAACTGTCTTGGAACCCGCAACGAAATTAATCAGAAGAAAGTTGGAGGAGTTGGAAATACAATAAATCCACTTCCCTCCTTACCAAAGCGGGAGACAAAATGAAGTAAAATAGGCATACATCCTTTTAAACAGGGAAGCACCACGACCACAAAATATTGCGGGTCCTAGGTGAGCTATATTTGATTTCTATAATATGTATGGCAGAATCGCCTAAACGCACGGAAATTCACCCTAGTTGACACAATATCCCCATAGTATACCGCCCCAGATGTCACCTGCAAGCTATTCAGCATTATATTACATTCATTATACCAAGGACTACATTCCCAGAGGATATGATGAGCAGACTGTTCATAGTTAGGTGTTGAGCATTGACACAATGGTGACTCGAGTAATTTAAATAAATACAGCTTGCTCTTAAAGTTACCATGACCCGTAAGAAATTGAGCGACACAGTGATCCACCTCAAGCCATGTCGCGCGGGTGATAAAGAATAGAACTCGTTAAGATTCTAATAAAACTAAGTTCCTTCTATTTGTTCTAGGAGATTTAGTTTTTATTTAAAAGAACCCTCGTATAATTGGTGGGCTTTAAAGTCATTAGCCATTAGCACCGCTACTAGAGGTAAATCCTGCCTAGACTACGTCATATTGAAAACGAAACTTAATGCATTTACTTTTTCATTGGGTACTAGTATTACCGATTATGAAGCCATACTATTTTGCATTAAAACTAATGTATCTAATACAAAACCTATAAAAATGAAACAAAAGCTTATAACTGACCGAGAAAAATTTAAATCTGAATGTCTTACATACAACTTCCTCAAAATTTATCAGGAAACAAATTTGAACACTGCTACCAACAACTTTATTAATATTTTACAATTTCTAATTGAAAAAAATTCAATAAAATGTTTGATCCCTAGAAGTTAATATATAATCAAACCTTTGATTACTCCTGGCATCCTGCGCTGTATTCGGACAAGGGATAGAATGCACAAAAAAAAACAAAAACAGACAAGGATAACATCATATTGAAAATAACATATTTAAGATACAGAAATTACTGTAACAATCTCATTAAAAAACTTAAAAAACAATATTTCAGTGATCAGTTAATAACATCAAAAAATAATACAAAAAGGCTCTGGTCTACCATCAAAACAATTACAAATAACAATAAAACAAAACAGGCACCACTTCAACTAATAATTGATGAGGTTCCCAAATCCTCAGTCTACAAAATAAATGAATATTTCTCAAAGATAGGTAAACAATTGTCAGACCTAATACCTTTACACCTCCCTCCCTTCATAAAATCCTCAAAACCTCCGCTAAAATAATTTGTTCTGTTGTGACGTTGGGAGTCTATGTAAATAATACTCAGTTGAATGTGAATGCAAGACTGACTATAATTCGAATCAATACATTGTTTTATAGTTTCTCTTATATCTATCTTACATCTACTACATCACACCTCCGGGGGAGGGCCAAAAAAAAAAATACTACAAGTACAATTTTTTTTTTTTTTTTTTTTTTTTTTTCCTACAATAAATTTATGAAGTTAACATAATATATGTGTACCTTGAGTACATACATGTTCCTTTATATGAATTGTATAAACAATATAATAAAACTAAAAAGTAATTTAATTAACAAAACTTAAAATAACAAAAATTTAAAAAAAAAAGTAATAATATAAGATTAAAGAGTGTATAAAATGATTATAATTACACAATTTATGAGTAAACACAAATTCATACATTGGCATTGTCATTTATTTATAAACAGTTTCGTTCGGTTCTTGTGAACAATATCTAATTTTCCATTTTTAATAATTTCCACATTTGGTGTCAAGTCACGAACTACAAGATAAGGGCCTAAATAGATAGCATCAAGCTTATTGCCGGTTTCATTTTTCAATAATATTAAATCGTTTGGTTTGTATGTAACGGGATTAATGCTAGAGTCATGTTTTATTTTTCTAATCTGTTTGCTTTGTATTAAATTTTGACGGGCTTCTCGTAATGAAGTTTGCATTCTGTATTTTAACTCTGTGGGATAGTGTTCATAATTATAAATAGGATCTACAGTTAAATTATTTAAGTTCGAAGGTAAAATGCATCTCTTACCGAAAACCAATTCAAACGGTGTAAAACGAGTTTGAGAATGAACTGAGGTGTTATATGAAAAACACCAGAAAGGTATATATAAAGGTAGATATAAAGTCGCTCCTAGAAGCCTGTGAACGCCCCAGGAGGCTTCTGCGCTTCTGGAAGGAGCTTGGCTGGCTCACCTAGTCAACCAATCCCCGACGCATAAAGGACCACTCTGAGTCTAAATGCGGAAACCGAAGCCCACAACCAATACCAATACCAATCTCCAAGCTCTCTCACAAAAGCGCCTGGCGTCAGTTGCGATTGAGAAGCTGGGTTAATTAATATCTCCTTTTTCCTAGGAATATATAAGAATATTTTACTTTCCTTCTCTATTTTTTCCGTAATTCTTAACTTATCTAGTTCATTTCTACTTACAAATATCATTTCAACGGATTCTCTCGGTTTGACATACGTTTCCACGACTTTTGGTTGATCAGGCCAATTGTCAGAGATACGCATGTCCACCGATGGATTCGTTTCTAATCGTCTTTTTTGAAGTCTAGTCATGACACATAAAACTCTTTCTTTCATCTCTTTCAACTCTTCAGATGTTATTATCCTTGATAATGTGTCGGCGACATTATTGTCACCTTTTACATACGATACACTGTACTCATATTCTTCTAGTATTAAACGAAACTTCATGAGTCGGCTAGACGGATCTTTCATGTTGAATAGGTAAACAAGAGGTTTATGATCTGTCAATATTTTAAACCTACGTCCATACAAATACGGTCGGAAATGTTTAACAGCCCAAACAATGGCCAAAAGTTCTTTTTCTATAGTTGGATATCGTTTTTCCGCCTTGTTTAGACTCCTACTAGCAAAAGCAATCGGTTGTCCATTTTCATTTGACAATACCGCCCCTAATGCATAACCTGATGCATCTGTCTGTACCAAAAAAGTATTTGTTTCTGAAAAATTAGGATACTGAAGAACAGGAGGCTTAGTAAGACTATTTTTGAGGATCTGAAACGAGTTTTCACAATTATCGTCCCACTTAAAAGACACATTTTTCCTTAATAATTTATTTAAAGGGTAGACTATTTTAGCAAAATTTTGTATAAATTTTCTATAGTAATTTGCGAAGGCGACAAAACGTTTAACATCGTCTGTGTTTATTGGCCTTGGGTAATTTACTAATACTTCAATTTTTTTGGGATCTGGTGAGACACCATTTCCTGAAACTACGTGGCCTAAATACAACATTTCTTTTCTCAAGAAGTCACATTTGTTAGGGTTAAGTTTAAGATTACACTCTCTCAATCTGATAAATATATCTAAAAGGTTTTTATTATGATCTGATATAGATTTTCCAAAAGTAACCAAATTATCTAAATAAATCAGGCATTTTTCGTGAGTTAGGCCTGACATTGCTACATTCATCATCCTGGAAAATGCACTTGGGCTTGTTTTTAGTCCCATAGGCATTCTGGTCATCTGAAATTGACCCGAACAAAAGGCGGTTAGTTTTCTACTGTCTGGATGTAAACCTACTTGATAATAGGCTGAACTCAAGTCTAACTGACTAAAATAAACAGAACCAGACAAAGAATCAATAATTTCACTAATGTTAGGCAATGGAAACTTGTCATTTTCTATTACGTTATTTAGTTTTCTATAATCGACTACTAAACGCCAGTTTTTTTCGCCGCTAACATCTGTTTTCTTAGGGACTAATAATACGGGACTTGACCATTCACTCCTAGCAGGCTCAACTATTCCCTCATTTAACATTTTTTCTACTTGTTTCTTGACTTCCCCTTGTTGAGAATAAGGTAACTGTAAAGAACTAGCACGGATTCCGGAAATAAAACAGCAAATATATGGATTGAGCGTGTACTGCCTTGTAAAAAGCTCCAGAGTCGTAGTGCCAGTGAACATTTAAAACTCAACTTAAAGCTACCGACTATATTGGTGACACAGATGACAGGCAACGTTTAATTGCTAGATATATTGCGGTGCAGTCACCATTAGGCGCCTGAACATACCCCCGGACGTTGAAAGGTGCCCTTTCAACCACCAGTGGAACACACGGGCAACGGGCAGATCCGATTAAAAGCCCTTCGAATGACGCCCACAGACGTCCGGATATCAGCAACGCGAACAACCCCATCCTCTCCAGCATGCACAGCCACGATTCTCCCCAAACGCCACTTCAGAGGGGGCATGTTGTCCTCCTTGACGACCACCAAAGTACCCAGCTTCAATTCATCCTTGCAGGAACGCCATTTCGTTCTCTGTTGCAGCTCAGCGACATACTCCTTGCTCCACCTAGTCCAAAAATGTTGGCGGAGCTGTTCAATTCGCTGATAACGAGTCAGGTGGTTCACGGATTGGTGCTGATATTCCGATTGAGGTATTGATGTTAATGGACGACCCACTAGGAAATGTCCCGGAGTGAGCGGTGTACAGTCGGCAGGATCAGATGACAGCGGCGTTAATGGGCGAGAATTTAAGACCGCCTCGATTTGGGTCAACGTGGTGTTAAGTTCTTCGTAGGTTAAGTGACAGTTTCCCAACACTCGCTGTAGATGATATTTCGTCGACTTAACCCCCGCTTCCCAGAGTCCGCCAAAGTGTGGCGCATATGCAGGAATAAAATGAAAATTAACCCCATCATTTGCTACCCTCTCTGCCATAGACTCACAGTTTGTTTTCAAAAATTTCGAAAGGTCGTTGTACGCACCCACGAATGATGTACCGTTGTCGGAATAAATGTTGACCGGTTTACCTCTCCGCGAAATGAACCGATTTAAGGCCAGTAAATACTTATGGCTGGATAAGTCACCCACTAGCTCCAAATGAATAGCTTTTGTGGCGAAACAAACAAATATAGCTATATACACTTTTACTAACCTACATCCGCGCCCTTGTCGGCTAGCACATAAGATCGGACCAGCATAATCTACGCCATATGTTTCAAAAGGATGCCCGCCTGGAAGGAGCCGCTGCTGCGGTAGGTTGCCCATTATGGGAGTAACGACACTCCCCTTTATACGACGACATCTGATACATTTATGGAAGCAAGCCCTCGCTAAGTTTCGGCCACCCAACGGCCAATATGTCTCTCTAATCGATGACAACAGTAACTGGGGGCCAGCATGCATCGATCGCCTGTGTTCGAACTCAAACAATAACTTTGTAAATGCATGGCTAGACTGTAACAGAATAGGGTGTTTTTTGTCGTAAGAGAACAGGGAGTTATCTAAGCGCCCCCCGACACGAAGAATGTCATTGTGGTCTAAATAAACGTTTAATTTTAACAGAGTGCTTTTTGGAGGGATATTTTGTTTTTTAATTAATAAACTGTACTCGGGAATTGATTGCATTTGAGACTTAGTGATTAAAACATTTAAAGCAGTTTGTAACTCGTCTTGTGTCAAAATTCCACCACATGCCCGCCGTTTCCTACAAAGTGTAATGAACCGGAGTACATAAGCCATGCAGCGCACAAGTCTTGAATAATTAGAAAATCTCTCAAACTCTATCAGTGTATTAGAAATATGATTGGTGACAACAGTGCTCAATGAAACATGAGATCGAGTTTCGGGTAATGACTCTGTTTCCGAGTAGCAGAGTGGAGACGGCCATTTAACCTGGTCCAGCTTTAGGAAGTCGGGACCACTCCACCATAAAGGTAAGCCCTGCAGGGTGCCAATATCGACACCTCGTGAAATTAAATCCGCGGGGTTTTTGTCTGTTGGTACGTGTCTCCATGTACATGTACCTGACTTATCTAAGATCTCTGCAACGCGATTACGCACAAACGGTTGGAGTCTGGAAGGTAACATTTGTAACCATCCTAAAACTATTGTGGAATCAGTCCAACAGTAAGAACTGCTGATCTTGACTCGCAGGGACGTACAAACCTTTTCATACAAACGAGCGCCCAATAAAGCACCACACAACTCCAATCTGGGGATCGTGGTGGGCTTCAGGGGGGCCACGCGGCCTTAGACACTAACAACCGAACCATGCCTTCACCGCTAGCGTTTACGCTACGAATATAGACGCGCGCTCAGAGGCGTCCGTGAAGACATGGAGTTCGAATACATTGAAAACGTCGCAAACGACTAGTCGAGGAACACGATATTTAGTTACAAGTGGTTGGTCTTCAGTCTCCGTTCTAGGGAAAATAAACACCTCGAAGCCCTATCGAACGAAGTTCCTAGAACCGAAGGATCCTGTTTCAGGGGTATACGTACGCAAAAATCTACCGCTAGGTAACCGCGTCGTATGTTTAACGAAATGTTCTTCACATAACTTCTCTTCTGGCGAATAATTATATTCATCAGACGGTGAAACAATCTCCTCAATACTCCAAAACCGTGTTAAATCGGAACGAACCTTCTCTAATTCATACTCACTTTGAGCACTACCTTGAGCGAAATTACATTTTATATTATTTGAAGGACGTTTACTAACAACACGGCCAATGGGGCCAGACACAATCCAGCCTAACCTGGTGTTACATAATACTGGCTTTCCCTTGCCCAACTGTATCCTTTGTGTACCCAACAAGTCCCAGAATAAATCGGCACCAATTAAAATTTCTACTTCTGAAGGCTTGTAGAACGAAGGGTCAGCCAAATGCAGATTATTAGGAATGTTGAACTTCGATACATCAACTTCACGACAGGGCACGACACTCGTAATCGACGGTAAAACTAAACAACGTACCTTTGTACTGTAACTGTTACTAAGCGACGCAATCTGAATGTTACATGTTTTACCTACACAAGAAGATTTGTTATTAATTCCATATATTATGGACCTATCAGTGTGACTACTTAAGTTCAACCGCTTAAAAAGACCTTCTGTCACGAAACTGGATGTGCTGCCACTATCAAGCACGGCCCGCACGATATATTTACGATTATTATTGTCGCATACCTTTATTAAAGCGGTGGACAACAACACTTGGTGTTGTTTACCATTTTGACACTCCCCGCCGGGCTCGGGCGATGCAATATGTGCCGACAATGTCACGTTATTCGGCCCTGTGACGACGGACGGTGAAGACGTTGATGGGGACGATAACAAATTATTACATGTCATGTTTTCATAATTATTACGAGTGTGTGAACTATTTTTAAACTCTGATGTGTGAATTAATGTATTATGCCTCCGTTTACATAACTTGCAACCTGGTTTCTTGCATTGGTTGGCAAAATGTCCTGTACGGAAACAATTATAACAGACCTTGACACTAGATAATAATTTAAGCCTAGCGTCAATGGTTAATGCAAGAAACTCTGGACAATCATTCAACTTATGATTATCCTTACATTTAGGACACGGTCTGCAAGATGATTCGGTTTTACCTACATTTTTATTATAAGTACTTTGTGTTGTAAACATTGTTTGAATTGTAGAATTTTTATTATGTGATTGTGTGTGAACCGTATGTAACATATTATGACGTGACAGCTCCAATGTTTCGAGTAAATCAGCTCGTGTGTGTATGAACTGAAGAAATACCGCTAATGTTATTGTGCTGTCTTTATCTAACCGGCCTTTGTACTCTTCAAACTCACGATAAGTTTTTTGATCTAACTTACGAGTCATAATGTAAATCAATAACGTATCCCAGTACTTAATAGGCTCACCTAATGATTCTAAGGCCCGTAGGTTTTTATTTAATTCATCTATTAACCGCTTTAAAGCAAAAGAAGATTCCCTAGTGATCACTTCTATATTAAATAATGCTGTTATATGGTTTTGTATCAATAATTTCTTATTATCGAATCGCTCACACAGTAACTGCCACGCCACTGAGTAGTTTCTAGCAGAGAACTCAATTGAATGTATGACGACAGCAGCAGTTCCCTCCAGAGACGCTCTCAAGTAGTGAAACTTATTAATTTCATCTATCTCATCATTAGAATGAATGAGGCTAGTAAAAGTGTCTCGGAACTCCAACCAATTGCTATAAGACCCACCAAATTTAGGCAGTTGAATAGTGGGTAACTTAACCGGCTTACAAACACTAACGCGGGTACCCTTTTCACTGTTTGACGAATCATGATCTTTGTTATATTTATTTAATATTTCCTGTGACCTAGACAGGGCATTGTAGTATATGGATTCAAATTCCGACCGCTCGGTTAACTGAATAGTAACATCATCAGTAATACATTCCAGACTTAACTGTACCTCATCGTATTGTTCGTACAACGACTCGATCTTCCCTGAGCGTAGCTGTAACTCTGTGATGTCACAACTGCTTAATTTTTTGCCGCTTAATCCATCAAGATGTTTAATAAAAATGGTTAAGCGACCCTTAAAACTCCCTCGCTTTTTCACTAATTCCTGTTCATCGCACATACTGGGAAGCGAGTGTCGTCGATCTGGAATTTATATAAGAATAAACTTAACTATATTTAATTACAAAGCAATTGCCTAATTGTACACTAACACAGTTGAATTAACAAGTTTTACAAATATCTAACACTCAATATTGTACCAAGTATTTGCCTACCTACGTCTATATGTATAATTAATAAAATTTGGATCTCAGTAGTTATTTTAGATAAAATTAGAGCAAATTACAATAAAATATGTAGCACTAACTGTCTACTATGCTATTTTAAGCATAAATACTGTAAGTATTGCTTAATAATTGTTTTATACAAAAATACAATATAAATTAATTTAGATGAAATAATGGCAAATTACAATAAAATATGTAGCCCTAACTGTCTACTATACTATTAAAGGTATAAATACTGTAAGTTCCTTTTAATAAATGAAACACACAAAATCAATCTGACTTTTTTTTTACTACGTAGTTGGTACCTAATGAAAAAGTAAGTATAAAACTTATACACTAACCTTTTAATATCCTTAATTTAGATTAAATAATACCTGATTGAGTGTTGGGTGACGATATCAGAAGAAATAAACTTAACACCGTTGTTAAATATACCCAATCCAGTGGCCGTTAATATTTCTCGTTTCTTGAAAATTTCCAAAAAGCTTCAATATATCCTGATTTCCGGGAATAACTGCTAATCCTTAATAACTGTTGATAAATCCGGCTTCGGTAAGGACCATGTAAAGAATTAGCACGGATTCCGGAAATAAAACAGCAAATATATGGATTGAGCGTGTACTGCCTTGTAAAAAGCTCCAGAGTCGTAGTGCCAGTGAACATTTAAAACTCAACTTAAAGCTACCGACTATATTGGTGACACAGATGACAGGCAACGTTTAATTGCTAGATATATTGCGGTGCAGTCACCATTAGGCGCCTGAACAGTAACCTATACGGTTTAACATAAACAGGATCCGTATTTGGTTTTAAATGAATTTGTTGCTCGTATATATTCGTTACCGATAATTTATCCCCGGGTAGGTAAAATATATCAGGAAATTTTGCACACAGACTTTCAATCGACACTCTTTCTTCGTCATTCAGATGATTTAAATGTAGCATGGAAAATAATCTTTCCACTCTTTCAGAATTTCTCTCACATTTTTCAAACGCACATATATTGAAATTTTCCACGCTATGTATAATCGGTACAATATCTTTTAAAGTTAAGTCTTTTTCCGTACTATTTAATATCTTAACAGGGATTTTCCCATCACGCGGCGTCACTATTGAATTCGCTAAAAAAACTCCATCACGCAACTCTTTTGAATAAACTACACCGTCTCCTTTAAAATTAGTATTGATAAAATGAATAGATTCTGATCTCGACGGAATGAATAAACAATCATCATAATTATGTCGCAAAGTCGAAAGATATATTCTTTCATTATTTATGTTTAATAATGATAACGAACTCGTCTCGTAATTCAATATAGCAGAGTAGTTATTTAAAAAGTCACTACCAATAATACCACTTGCCTTACAAGGTAAGGTATGGAATACATAGAACTTGTGACTAAATGTATTGCCTTTCGCTTGTAAATCTAAACAAACGTGTCCAATAGCTTCTATAGTACCGCCAACACCTCTAATAACAGTCTTCTCTATATGGAAAGGAATGTTGTGTGCATGAATATGTTTATGTTCTATGGCTGAAATTGATGCGCCCGTATCAAGTAACCAATCCAGAGTACATGCATCGCTAATGTTGAATTTAATTGAAAGTGAATTATGATCACAAGTAAAAAGAAAATCTTTAGGTACGAAAAAACTTGTTTTCGTTTACCACGTTATCTACTGTTTGGGATTGGGGTTGACTTTTTGTCAAAACATTCAAATGTTGGGAATGCATCCTTTGATTGCCAAAATTGCAGAACACTATAGTTATTGTCATTTCCATTAGCTGCGTAATTGTAAGATCAACGAATAATTCGGTCATTTTTTGGCCATAATCGTTGATAGACAAATCGTTTTGTCTAAAAGATTGTAACTTTGTTTGCATGGCGGAAGCGGATTTTTTAGGTAATAAATAATTTCGCATATCTTGTAATAATTCATCTATTGTGGGATAGGTGCGACACAAACATAATTTTGCTGAGTGATTTAACCGATTTTTTAATACAAAGTTAATAAGATCAATTCGTGATTCATTTGTAAGAGTAGTGCTATAATACTCGATGCCATCGATCAATTTCTCAGTAGTAGTCATTTTACCATCCATAACAGGCAATAGGCTTAACGCAATCTTCAAGTTAAATTCCATGGTTACAGTTTTGATAATAGGGCACTCACTACAAAGTTCTATTATTTTAGAATATATGTTTTTAAACTTTAAACAATATTCATTTATTAAGAGACGCTCGTCTTTTGAAAGTCTGCCTAAATTAATAGATTCATTAATATTTTTGAGGCTTTCACTATACTTAGTATTTATTAAATTGGCCTCACCAAGCTTTTTTACGAGTACTTCACCTTTTCTACGAGATGGTCCGATTTTCACCAAGTATGTTTTTATATTTAATAATTCATCAAGCAACTCTTTTAATAAATCGGCCATAACATAGTAATCATATGCATAACAATAGAAGAATATCGAAGAAATTAGTATTAAATTATAAAAAGATTACACATTTTTTTTTTACTTGGGTACTTAGGTAGCATATATTATGCTCTAAAAAAAAAAAAAGTAAATTAAGATTAAAACGTGTCCTGTGTCTGATTTTACCCGATTTAGATAACTATTGTCACTTTCCGCACATTACTAACACTAACACAATTTTTTTTTTTTTTTTTAAGGCACTTCCACTTTGCACCGCACTTTTCTTTTTTTTTTTTTTTTTTTTATTATTATTACTTTTTTATTTTTATGCACTTTTTCTTACCGCACATTTATATTAATAGACGTATTTCGTACTGCCTTACAATGCCCAGCATTATGCGGTTTCTTCTTTAAAACCCCTGCGAGCCTCTCGCCGGAATAAGGACAGCTGTCTTTGCAACGACCTATGGTCTATTTCTTGCCTCATCCAGTCTAAATGACATTTGCGATAGATCTTGTAAATGCCAAAAAGTGCAGCACAGCACAGCAACGTTGTCATCAAAATTAGCAAAATATTTGTGATGCTTAGATGGTACCCAATATTGTTTGTGGCCGCTCCAGCAGCGTTCTGCGCAAGGATGACCTCGTCTTTAGACTGGCTACCACCCATTTTGACCTTGTATATTGGCCGAAATTTCGTAAACGATGTAAGATACCGGTCTTATATACCGCACAAAATGTTCTGCCATCGCGACAAATAGAAATTCGAGTACTCTGTATCTTAACGGACCACACAGGACGCGCGCACGCGCCTTTTATGGCAGGGTCGCCATGTGACGTTGGGAGTCTATGTAAATAATACTACGAACAACGAAGAAGTTGAAAAAAACATTAAGCTATTAAGAAGTGATTGCGCTCCTGGGTGGGATCAGATCAGTGCAGAGATTTTAAAAGTAAAATCAGAATCTACAACACCTGTTCTCACCCATCTGTTGAACCGTTTTTTTTTGAAGAAGGAGTGTTTCCTGACGCATTCAAAAGAGCTGTGGTACATCCAATACATAAGGCGGGTGACAGATGCAGTTTCAGTAACTACAGGCCAATTGCAATATTAACAGCGTTGTCAAAATTATTTGAACGTATTATTAATAATAGACTAACTTAATACTTAGAGCATAACAATCTACTATCATCTCATCAATATGGCTTTAGAATTGACCGCTCGGCTGAAAACGCAGTTTTTGACCTCGATAACTTTCTTGTTGGTCAATTAGACAACAAGAGTAAATGCTTAACCATATTTCTTGCCCTTGCAAAAGCCTTTGACACTGTCTCTGTCCCCAACCTAGTACAAATAATAATAAATAATAAATTGTTTATTTTCTCGCCACAATACATTTATACATAATTTTAGCCTGTATAAGAATTATTACAAAATATTATACTGTGGGAGACTGGTGCCTAAGCTAGGCTCAGAGCCTGTATTTCAGGACACCAGGGTCCCCTCCTTAATTGTATACATATCTGTTAGTATCAGCGCTTTGACAATTAGTTGTGGTCGAACTATTATTATTGTGTGTGTAGGTGTGTGTGTGTGTGTGTGTGTGTGTGTGTGTGTGTGTGTGTGTGTGTGTGTGTGTGTGTATGTGTGTGTGTGTGTGTGTGTGTGTAAGACAGCAAGCATCTTTTCAGTGTCGTCGTAAGTTAGATCTGAGAGCCAAGCAGTTAATTTCATCTTACATTTTATTTTTTGCATTTCGTAAATTGACAAGATTTTATTAATTTTGTTGTATAGGTATGGTCCCAAGTAACAAAAGTAGCGTTTTGAATACACGGTGTTAAGCCGGACTTTACTTATATGTACAGGATTGTATCGCCTTTTGCCACGGGAAAGAGAAGAATCATATTTCAGTTTACTGTGCTGCATTAGGATTATCTGCTTAATAAACAACTGTCTTACCGTTAGAACTTTAGCTTTCTTGTATAAGAGAGAAGTAGGATATCTGAACGGTAGGGTCAAAGAAACTTTTAGTACTGCCCTTTGGGCTCTTTCTAGCTCTAGAAGAGTGCTCCTTGGAGCACCACCCCAGGTTGTGATGCAGTACGTCAGAAGCGATTGAGCAAGGGCAAAATAAACGGATCGCCTCAACTTATCATCAGCCACTTGCCTTAGGTTCTTGAAGACGTAGATTAGTTTGCGCATCCTGCCACTGAGGGTAGATATATGCTCATGGAAACGAAGGCGACTGTCCATTATTACTCCAAGATATTTCACCGCATCGGCTTGTAACAGTTTTTTTTTTTGTGCATTTGTGATACGTACGATATTGATAAAAGCGGCACCTGTTTGGCCGCATCGCTTTGTTGTTGATTTATCTAAAGTAGTTTGTAGCTACGGTATTGATCTCCTTTGTTCACTTTCGGACCACTAGATGGCGTTTGTTTGAGACATGATAGTTTAATTAAAAAGACTTACTTTTTAATCTGTTCTGGTAATCTGTCATGACAAATTGCATAGGTATTGGGAGTGTTCAGCTATGGTGGAAAGCAAGTTACTTTTGATTTTGTTAGCGTTGTTTTCTTTCTCAATGTAAATGTCAAAGTGAAATGATGAGGAGGGGTTAACTTCTGGAAGATTCCTGAACCTAGGATATATAAGTCCGGCTTTCTGCCACGGGAGACACTCTGCTATCTCGTGTCTTCCAACCTTAAATAGTGTTTTGATTGTCGTGTAATTTGAATTTCGTAATATGTAGTCTGTTTAAAGTACCCACACTAAAGTGGTGAGTATGTTCTTAATTCTACTTAAACCTATTTGTTTCTGGAACCTGTTTAATTATATGAGTGCTAATCCATTCGTAGGGTCCCAGATTTCGGGGTCAAGACGGTCAGTCTTAGACGGCGTGCTTGCTCTTTTGTGGCCTTCTGGTACAGACTCAAGTTTCTCGGTACCCTCTGGCAAAGCTGGTGATTGCGCGGCTCACGACGCAAGCGGACAGCCGTACCCAAGAGTTACGTACTTAAACTTATAATTGCAGATTGTTAAACTTTTATCCATATCTAATATAAATAGCCGACTCGGGCGGAAGAGGAAGTAACCTCCTGGAGGGACGACGAGGAGGCACCGAGCACCATCAGCTCGGCTCTAACGCGCACCGCTGCGGTTTTTTTTTCTTTTTCTTGTACCCACACTGTTTAATTAGTTTAATTTGATCTACTTGTTCTTTGAAATATACATGTATGCATAACTGAGGTGTAAGTTGTTTTCCTCTAAAGAGTCCCATAGGTTTCCCACACGCACACACTTCTATTCTCATACAAGGCGCCCTGAGGTAATCTCTTGAATCTCTCCACTGGGTCAGCCGGTGAGTAGTCCGCCAGAGAGGAAAAGCGGCTACAGGCTTTCTGAAGGTGTACGCAAGAGCACGTAACATTGTGAGGACTAGGACACGAGTGGGCTATGATCGAGTGTGGCATTGGTAAGTTCGGTGCGGTCTTATGTGTTATTGAAAAAGTGACATATTGTGTTTTAGTCGCATTTAGGGTAAGTATATTATTTCGCAACCAATCGCTTACGACATTAAACCCAGATTGCGCTTGTTTATAGGCGTCACTCCATGTGTCAGCATTGAATAGGAGGGCAGTGTCATCTGCGAAAGTAATTACTTTACCATTTGGTAAAGTGAGCAGACCCAGGTCGTTTATGTAGATTAGGAAGAGTGTCGGGCCAATCACGCTACCTTGAGCCACTCCGTATGTGACTATCCGCTCCTCACTGATGAACTCATCCACCCTAACGCACTGGGTTCGCTCACTAAGGTAGTCCTCGAACAGCCTAAGTGGAGTACCTCTTATTCCAAGGCGTTCCATTTTCTCTATGAGTATGGGGACAGAAACCGTGTCAAAGGCTTTGGCGAGATCTAGGAAGATTCCTATGACCTTTTGGCCTCTATCTAGGTTGGTTACAATATAATTTGAGAGGTCATGAACCGCATCGGACGTTGACCTGCCAGATCTGAAGCCATATTGAGACGGTGAGATGATATTGTTCTTGGTCAGGTAGTCGACGAGTCTGCGGCTCATAATCCGTTCTAGTACCTTAGATAGGGTTGGCAATACCGCTATAGGTCTATAGTTGCTGACACTGCTTCTGTCCCCATTCTTAAAGATAGGGTGGATGATAGATTTTTTCAAAGCCTTGGGGAATTGTCCAGTATGTAGCGAAAGATTGCAGATATAAGTTAGTGGTGGAACAAGCAAGGCAATGTGTTTTTTTAATAGGGTGCTAGGTATTCTATCCCATCCTGCAGCACATTCACTACGAAGGGCAATGATTATTTCTGCAACCTCCACCTCATCCGTCGGAAGAAGACACATAGAGTGTGAGGCATTGACAGTGATAGCTGAAGGTTGCCTAGTTGTTAAGTTACCGATATTTTCAGCAAGATTTTTTCCAATGTCGGCAAAGAAATCATTTATTTGGTTAACAGATTGTGCTGGTGTAGGAGATATAGTGAGCAGTTCTTCTCTGGAGTCTCTTGATTTGAGTCTATTTGTGATTGTGTTGATGGCTGTCCACAATTGCTTGGTGTCATTGCCTGCATTAGTAATGCAAGCTTTATCATAGATAATCTTGGCTTGTTTAATTAATTTGTTACAGTAATTCCTGTACCATGTGTAAGTTGTTTTGAGGATTAAATTATTTGGTTCATTTTTTGATTTTAGATTTAAACGATCTCGATGCCGTATACAGCGTAAAAAGCCCGGGGTCATCCAGTCTTTCACCATTTTTTTACGGTTTGGAACTTTGGTTACTTTTGAATTTAACTCAATGGCCTGTGTAATTGCACTAATCATTAAGTCTGTAGCTAGGTTAGGGTTTTGGGTTTGATATATTGGCTCAAAATCAATACTTTCTATATCTGCATCTAACTGTTTGTGATTGATACGAATGATAGTTTTCTTTCGTGGTTTGGGTATCTTTTTAGCGAGATATAAGAGGACTGTGTCATGGTCCGTAACTGAAGAAGAGGCAACTAGCGTACAGGCAGGGAGATCAGTTTTTAATCCGACATGGTCCAGACAGGCTCGCAGTCGTGTAGGCAGTGTGTGGGCAGGAAGGATGCCGTGGGATGCAAGTAGGTTAAGGTAGTTGTTTTTATTTGTATCGTTACAATGTTGATGGATATTTATATTTAGGTCACCTGTAACAATAATATGTCTGTAACTGGATATGTTGCTAAGGACGGCGTCCAGGGACAAAAGAAAGTTGTTAATATCTCTATATCCAGGTGGGCGGTATATTGATAGTATGATGGTGTTATCGTCAATTTTTATTTGGAGACAGTTTGCGTCTTTTATTTCAAGTTCATCCACAGATACCTTAAAGTCTTCAAGTACATAAACCAGTACACCTTCGTTTTGAGTTAGATTTCTTTCAGTTTTGAAGTACCTGTAACCTGCCAGGTTAGGAATATAGTGCGCGCTGGGGAGCCAACATTCCGTCAGTGTAATAATGTCCCACGAGACTTTAGTTCTGTTTAGAATGGTGTGTAAGCCCGTAATGTTTTTAGTTATGCTTCTAATGTTCTGATTTAGAATTTTAAATGAGTGACCGGGCACAAAGTTAGGTGGAATGCAATTCTCAAGCTCACACGTCGACGAGTCAGCCACAGAGATCTTATCAATATTTAGTGTATTTTGTTGTGTGTTATCGAATTTTGGGCGGTTTGAATTTCAGTTTTACCTTTTCACAGTCACATTTTATCCTGTTTTGTACAATAATAACAGGATGTATACAGGAAGAGTTTATTAAGTCTGCTTGCAGTATGTAAACCGAGTACAATCTGTATATTGTAGTTTGGAAATATTGAATATGTTGTTTATGTTTGATAAATGTATGTGTTGTTGTTGTTGTTGGTAAATGGAGTACTTTAATAATGTTACAAAAGTGGAGTGTCATTGGGGTATTTATGTTGTTTGAATAGGCACTTAGTAAAGATTTATAATAAGGTAATAAATAAATAACAAAAGCAAAACGCATGCATGAAAAGTTCAACAATTTATAGCCTAGTCACTTTTCTTTACGTAGTTTCAAAATGTCGTCTTCGGTTTTGATAAGCAGACTAGGCTTTCCGTCTTTCTCTCGTACGTACACCTTTCCATTTGCGATCCAACATTGCTCGTATGTACTGGTTTTGATAAACTCTCTGCCAAGGTAGTGAAGCCGTTTTGTCATGGTGGTTAGTGCTTCGGAGACGTAGATAGGTTTCTCGGGGCCCTTACTTTGCAAGATAGTCGTGTTTAAGCGATTTGGTTTGTTGAGCCGGTTGTAATTCTTTATTGCCACTAAGAATAAGTCTCTGATAGTTGCAGATGAGAATTCTACATGGACAATGCCTACGCTATCTTTTTTAGCCTTTGAGCGAAAAATTGTTTTAATATTACTTTCTTCCAACCTTTGGTCGACAAAGTCACCGATTTTTTTAACTGCGCTTGTAAGGGTTTGACGTGTTTCAGACTTTGAAGTTGGCATGTTAGATATTTCAATAGACGCTGATTTCAAGTTCCTTTCTAGAAAGTCTACCTTGAGTTCTAAGGATTTTATCATTTTTCGACTATTATTATAATCAGATTTTAGGCTGTTTAACTCAGTTATGGCGTCCTCGTATTTATCCGATAAGAATTGTACCGAGTTTCGAATATCATTATTTTGCGTTTGAATTTCCGCGTTCTGAGCACTGATCAAACAATTTTGTGAGCGAATACCCTCCAGAGCGGAGTGTAGTGCATCTATTTTAATGTTATGTTGTTCTTGCTGTGATACTAGCTCCGAAAACATGGACTTCATATCTAACATCATGTTCTCCATGCGCTGAAGGTCAGCCTCGTTACCTCGTTTTCGTTTACGCTGTGATATGTTGTCATTAATGTCATTACTACATGCCAAATTTGGTTCGGACCTGCGCAATGGCGGTGAAGAATTTTTCTTAGGTGATCCGTAACTCATAGTGATTGCTTTATAAGTATATTTATAGCAATTACAATCTACTTTAGGATTATTTAAAAGTCACCGACAAGTCAACACGAACACAACGCTAGTGAATAGAAAGTATGATTCACCTTACTCGATGTGATGTTTACGTTATGCGCCGGCGCCGTCAAAGCTCGGCACTGCGCAGTCCGTGTCCTTCGTGTCTCCCCGAACTTTGCCTATGCGGGCCGATAGTCGACCTCGTAGCTCGGCACGATCCTCTTCGATTTGCAGATTTGAAAATTTTGCAACCGATGTTAATTTATTCTTGTGTTTACGTAGATTCCCGCTGCTGTATATGATATTTTATTGATGTAAAGTGTAGATTATGTGCTTAACTACACAACAGTATGTAATTTATCGTTAAGTATTAGCTAAATTACCACTTAGAATTTTTAAAGTACGAGTGCACAGAGGGTACGTGTTTACGCGCTGAGAGCCGCGCGGGGGGGATTCAAACTTAAACTTAACAAAGGCTCGAGGATTTTGGTATCATAGGCACACCTGCATCATTGATATCTGACTACTTAAATAATAGAACCCAATGTGTAAAGGTAGGACAGTATGTCAGTGATGTACTGCCAAATGATTTTGGGGTGCCGCAGGGCAGCATTATGGGTCCAACTCTCTTTCTCTGCTACCTCAACGAGCTCAGTAATTTAAAAATTAAAAATTGCCGTATATCAACATATGCAGATGATACTGCTCTTACGTTTTCGCTGATTCATGGAGTGAACTTTTTGAAATTGCTCAAATTAGATTTAACACTGTGTGTCACTGGCTATTATCAAACTCACTTACCCTTAATGAAAGTAAAACTAAATACATTAACTTCTCAATACAAAACACAATCGATATAACAACCCACAACCACAGTATTTTTGCACATAAATGTAACTTCCCACCCATAGCTACTTGCAACTGTCCCATCATTGAACGCACTCAATGCCTAAAATACCTAGTTTACATCTTTAAAGAGCTCCGAGATGTAGCAGAGAAACAAACCATAAGGATGGTTTACAACGCCATGGTGCAATCTATTTTGAGCTTTTGTATTACTACTTGGGGAGGTGCCTGTAAATCTAAAATGTTAATCTTAGAAAGAGCTCAGAGGATGATATTAAAGGTAAGTACATTTAAACCTCGTTTATTCCCTACTACTAAACTTTATGAAGAAGTTCATATATTGACTGTATGACAACTATATATACTACTAACCGTCCTTCACAAACATTCGAATTTGTCTCCAGATAGAACAAACCGTGTAGCCCAATCCCGCAGAAATTATGCAATATGTGAGCCGATACGAACTTATACTACCTTCGCACAAAGATTTTATATGTTCCGTGGATCTAAGTTGTTTAATAAAATAAATAAATTAATACCCATAGTGAACTGTACGAAGATAGAATGCAAAACCAAAATACAAAAGCTACTTCTCAATCTAAACTATTTAGAAACAGAAAAGTTGCTAGAGATAGTGGCGTAGTCAGTGTTAAGCTCAATAATTGTGTACACATATTTATATGTAACACACACACATACACTTACACACGCACACACACACACACGCGCACACACACGCATGCATACATAAATATCTACGCTCAAAAACAGCATTGATAATATTACTGTGAATTGATTTTGGGGGCCTGGAGCTCTAAAATACAGGCCTTGGCTTAGTTTGGACTCCAGATCTCCCACAAATTACCAATTAAGCCACATATTTGTCAACTTAAATATTAAGATTTGTGTAATTTGTGGAGATAAATAAATGTTTATATTATTATTATTATTAATTATATCAGCACTGCTGTGCTTATTTGCCACCGCATTGGTAGACGTACGTCATTGCGAACACACGGCCTGCATGGGACCGGGAAGCACGCGAAAAGGTTCCGTGCAGTGAGCAACGATCTCGGAGGCCTTCGGAAATCCTCGGAAATCTTCGGGCGCTCCGGAGATGTTGCTTGGGCGACGTGCGGGCCAGTCCGCGTGCCGTCTCAACAGCGCAGCTCGTTATAAAAGCGGTCGCTTGGGGAGGGGAAACGTCACAATATTTTACTAGTTTGAATCCAAGTCCTTTGAGCCAAATAATCGATATAAAATTAAATCGACTAAATAATTTTTCAAATGGTGCGTCCGGTGCACGTTCCACTAGCGCCATCCAGTCGCCGTCTCTCGCAGTCTGAATACAGTATGGCTGCCGTCATATATATATATATATAAGGACAGTAGATAGTAAAGTAAGTCGATTGTTGATCGTGACAAAAATATTATTTCAGAACGGTTTATGATATGCATGAGTAGAGAGAGGGCGCTAGTTGCCATGTTAACATCGACTCCTAATTAAAAATTATATTAAAATACTTAGTCAGTGAGATATGGTGCGTAAATGTTATATATCAGTGACTTAACATTCAAAAATTACCGTCTATTTTTCACATCACACATCAACAGCCTATACTAGTCCACTGCTGGACATAGGCCTCTCCTTAGAAAGTTCCGTCTATTTTTAGTGAGCATATATATACAGTGCAAAAACAGAAATAAGTGAAAAATAATTTTGTCAACAAAAACAGTGTAACCGACTAAACAGTGAATTTAAAGCTAAAAACATATATAAAATAGCACAGCAGAAACATCTCATGAAACTACAGAAACTTCTACAGTGGAAATACTAAATAAACTCATCAATCATCATCAACAGCCTATACTAGTCCACTGCTGGACATAGACCTCTCCTTAGACAGGAGGTTTTGGCCTACTATACCACGCTGGCCAGACGGGTTGGTATAGGGTTTGTTTCAAGTTTTCCTTCTCTTTGCAGTGCTATTGTCCTGCTTAGTTTGCTCCCTTAGTCGGCTCTTACGACAGCCACGGGATGAATTGGGGAGGTGACAATTTGTATTCTTAATCCGTCACCACACGGAAATAAACTCTCTAAAACTAATTAACGCGTAAGAGTGAAAAATAAAGTCCGTTATCTTATTTGAATTTCTACCACAGAAATCACAATAATTCATGCAAACAGAGTCATCTATGACATAGATACGGAACTACTACACTCCATCCTTAACAAATAAACCACCAGCACAACTGCGTTAATAATTCCTACATATTTACGCCACTAGAGGGATCTACAATTACCAATATTCATCAACAAAACCTAGTACGACAAATATTCATCATCCACTATGCCTCAATGCGAAGGATGTAATACTGATAATTCAGAGTTCTTAAAATGCGCCTACTGCAATAAATATTACGATCTGCAATGCGCAAACATCCCTAAATAACACTTTAATAATACTATGTCAAATGAGCAAAAAAATATATGGAAATGCCAAGCTTGCATATGCAATATGCCAAAGGGAGACAATTCTAACACCCCAATAAAACCATACATACAACAACACATCTGCGATGATTCTATGAACGATACAATAAGGCGAAGACCCACTCAGATTACACAAAACTACAAAAATGAAAATGATCAAACTTTAGACAGTAACTTCAGACAGTATTGTATTAGCTCCAAACGGCCCCGAATCCTTAAAAGCTGAAGATTTAATGCTAGAAAAATTCAGCAAACTTTTAGATTCCAAACTCGAAAAAATGAAATGAAAAAATGATTCTCGAAGATGTTAAAATTACGATTCAGACAGAAATGGACACTGCTTTATTAAAACTTCGAAACCAAGTAGAAAATACCACGACAAACCTAATAATAGAACAAGATAAAATACAAGAAAAAAATTACTCAATTGACAAAAACATCGAACACCAAATACACCATTTAAAAAATTCCAGAAAAATAGTACTTTATGGGCTTTCTGAACCGCACCACGAAGCGGAACACGCCCTTATAGACCGCATCTCTAGAGCCTTTCACGATATAATGAATGTTAACATTGATCCATACATAGAAGAGATAAGGCATATTGGAAAGCGAGGAGGCCATAGACCCTTAGCTATAGAATTAACTAAGAAGAGAATAACAAGATACGTGATGGAAAACTCTGTTTTCGGAACTCAGGACTGGCTGTTGAGATTTTCATGGATAAAAAAACATTAATAAATCGCAACGAACTCCGGGAAAACCTGAGAATAACTAGACAAAATTGTAACCATGCTATAATTAAAAATAACAAACTGTATATAAATGGTAAAGAGTACAAAAAAAGTTCCCCACAAACCACAGAAACCAATTCGGAATTTGGTATCCCAGTCCCAGATTCCAAATACCGAAAACAATAACTGCAAAAAGAGGTTAGGTAGCAACAGCACTACAACCAACAAAATTCAAACACCATCGCAGCCACAACCAGCAGCGCCAAGGGAAAACCACTCGTAACTATAACTTTCGATACTGAACTAAATGTTATCTTTCAGAATATACAAAGTATAGGCAATAAACTTCATCTAGTCGAGCACTTCCTACAAGAATTAAACATAGATATATTGCTATTGTCAGAAGTATGGAAAAATAAGAACTATTGTGATATGATTTCGTTGTCTGGATACAGAATTGCTTCCACCTTTTGTCGTAAAACGCATGAAGGGGGAGGTGTACGTGCAATTATTAAGGATAGTTTACAATATCTTGAGTGTCAAGATATACACAATTATACTATAGAATTTAGTGCCGTAGAAATACCGAAATTAAATTGTATTTTCATTGGTTTATACAGAGCAGACCGACACATAATTACATTTTTTGAACAGCTAGAGAAAGTGTTACATAAATTAAACACCAAATACAAAAATAAATATATTATATTGGGAGGTGACTTCAATATAAACATATTGAACAAAAATAAACAGACGGAGAATCTTATCAACTTAATGTTTTCAAACAATCTCAAACAAATTATCAGAGAACCAACACGTGTATCAAAAGGCTCCTCAACCTGCATCGATCTACTCTTCACTAACTACATGCCCATTATTAATAAAGCCAGCGTTCAAGATTATGGTCTCTCGGATCATAAGGGTATTACACTAAAAATAAAATCGAAACACTCTTATCCTAATAATAACACAACCTGGTACTTACAAAAAAGACTATTCACAGAAAGGAACATATTACATTTTAACACTTCATTAAATGACATAAAATGGCACGAAATAATCAACACACACAACAATTTAAGCACCAATTACGATTTATCCTCGGTATCCTCATTGACAATTCATTAAATTGGAAGCAACATCTTGACAATCTCACTTTGAGAATGCGGAAGCTTATCTTTCTCTTTAAAAAGTTAAGGCACTCCGCAGTTCCAGATACACTTAGGACCGTGTACTTTGCATTGGGTCAATCAGTAATCACATATTGCATTACTGTGTGGGGTGGTGCACCGAAAACGCATCTCCTGAAACTTGAACGAGCACAGAGAGCTATCCTTAAGGTGATGACCTTCAGAACTTTCAGGTACTCGACTACCTTGTTATACTCAGAGTGTAGGATTTTGACGGTGAGACAGCTCTTTATACTCCATACTATACTCCGTAAACATAGCCATCTTCAGTGTAATACAAATGTTATCAGAGGCCGTCGATATTATAAAGTTTGTCCCACCCACAAATCAAAGACTGCTGCTGCTCGGCGTCATTTTTACATTCTTGGCAACTTTCTATACAATAAAGTAAATAAGCTATGTGATATCTACCACCTCACCAAATATAGATGCAAGGTGAAAGTCTATGAGTGGCTTTACACATTGACTTATACAGACACAGAGAACCTAATAATCCTATCAGCCCTTTAGGCTATAACATCAAAAACTATTTACACGAACGGGAATAACGCGCACACACACACACACATACGTGACTCAATCACACACACACGCACACGCACGCATGCACACACACACGCACGCATGCATACTCACTCTCACACACGCATGTTCTTTTTTAATTGTTGCATGTAATAGACATAGTGTCTGTCAATTGTAACCACGCTACATCTGATTGATTGGTTAACTGAATGTATTCCAAATGTGAGAGACCCTGATACCCATAACACGAGTTAAATCTTACTTTGGGTATCAGTGTCACAACATACTGCTTACCGTGTAATAGTGATCCTATTTAGTTTTAATTGTAAGTGGTTTATTGTATAACTTAATGCAAATAAAGATATTATTATTATTATTTATTTCTCAATATACTGACTAAATTACTTAATACACATATAACGATAAAAAGCTGAAAATAAATAATAAACCAAAAAAAGAATGGCTCACTACCGGCCTTAGGAAATCATGTGCACACAAAAGAAAATTAAGGGCCTTTCTGAATGTGAATGACAATGAAATTATGCATAAATTTTATAAAAAGTATAGCCAAACCCTAAAGCGTAGTGTAAACATTTCAAAAAAACTTGATTTTTGTAAACAAATGGAAAATACCGATAATAAAACAAAAACAATATCATAAATCAAAAAACAGGTAAACAAAAAAAAAGACTCCCTCCACAAAATATTTCATTAAAAATTAACAACCACATTGTAACATGTCCAACAACTATTTGCAACAATTTCAGTGAGTATTTTGATACTGTGGGTATGGGCACGAATTACAATAACACCAACAAAAACAGTGCGCTGGGTCGACCCTTTTTTTTTTTTTTTTTCCGTGCGGAAATCCCCTCGGATACCACCTGTCGGTGGCATGTCGGACTCGAACCGACTAAAACCGCACGCCGTCTCGGGTACTAATAGCCGGGGAACCAGGTATACCCTAGAAAGGAAGTCCCTGGTACCCCGACATACCTCGGGTCATCTACAGACGAGTAGACGACCCCCCCCGTGTGGGAACCCCATGTTCCCGGTGCTCCCTGGAAGCGAGCGCGCTTCGCAACGCGCTCGCCGCCATCCCGGCCTGCTTTTGCTAGGGTGACAGATGGCCTCACCTGTCACCCCCAGGCCTGCGCTTATGGAGGACGGAGGTCGTTCTGCGACCTCCGGCGCCTGAGTCGCCTGCGGTACCTGGCCCGTTCCCGGGCCTGGCGTCCCGGGAGAGTCCTAAACCTCTCCCGGTCCCGCTCCGTCGTCTCCTTCGCGAGCATAACTTGCTCGCAGAAGGAGACGGCAGAGTTCCACGCACTCTCGCTCCGCACGATAGCCGCAATCAGGCTATCGAGCGAGAGAACTCCCACTCCGATGGCCGCCACGAGGTCTCGCCTCTGCTCAACCCACGCCGGGCACTCTGCCAGCGTGTGGAGAGCCGTGTCCACGGTCTGGCCATCGCAGTGGTGGCACTCAGGCGTTGGCTCCTTGCGGATCAGACACAGGTGATCCCCGAACCATCCTTTCCCAGTGGTCACCTGCGTCAGTCGGTATGAGAGGGTCCCGTGATGCCTCTCGAGCCAATCCTCCATAACGGGTCTTACCGCCGCGACGGCGTGCCCGGCGCTCGGTTGCCCGAGTCGTTCCTTCCACTCCCCTATGATGACCTGGCGGAGTTGGGATTTCCGGTCATCGATTTCTCGAGTCTCGGGACACCGAACCGACTCCCGCGCCTCCTTGCGCCACTTATACAGAGCCGCAAGGGCTCTCGCCTCCACGTCCCACGGTAGAGTTCCGGCCAGGAGACTCGCCGCCTCAAAAGAGATCGTGCATTACCCCCTTATGATCCTGATGGCCAGCACTCGCTGCGGTCGTCGCAGTATCGCGACGTTGCTGGCCTTCAGGGCCCCCGCCCATACTGAGCACCCGTAAAGGGCCATGGACCGCACAACCCCCGAGTAGAGTCTCCTGCAGGAGTCATCGGGTCCCTTCATGTTGGGCAGCAGCCGCGCCAACGCACGCGCTGCCCCAACCAACTTGGGGACCAGACCTCGGAAATGATATCCGAAGTCCCATCGGCCATCGAGTACGAGCCCCAGATACCTGATCGAGTGCTCGATGCCGATGCGAGTGCCTCCTACCGTGAGGCTAGATCCCTCAGGCGGCTTCCTCCGAAGCCCGTGGAAGAACAGGACCTCGGACTTGTGCAGAGCCACCTCGAGACCCAGCCGCCGGATACGCTCAACGACTTGGGCAACCCCGGCCGTGGCCCTCAGGGTTGCCTCGTGGTGCGTCTTGCCGCGCGCCGTCACGAGTGTGTCGTCCGCGTAGCACACGACGGCGACACCATCCAAGAAGGCACCACGAAGCACCCAGTCGTAGCCGATGTTCCACAAGAGTGGCCCTAACACCGACCCCTGCGGAACACCGCAAGACATTTCACGCCTACCGAGACCGGTCCTACTGGGGTAGACGACGGCTCTCTCCGACAAATATGCCCCGACTATGCGGCGGAGGTAGAGAGGCACTTCGTGATACACGAGCGCCTCCCTGATGCAGCTCCAGGGCATAGTGTTGAACGCGTTGGCGATGTCCAAGGACACCGCCAACACCACTTCGCCCCGGGAGACTGCTTCCTCCGCCAGAGCCCTCACGCGCATGATCGCATCCACGGTGGAGCGCCCCTGACGGAAACCGTACTGGTTGTCCGCCAGATCCGGCCCAACCATCACGAGATGCTTGACGAGGCGCCTTGCAATCACTCTTTCAAAGAGCTTGCACACCTCGTCAAGCAACACTATGGGCCGGTAGGCGGACGGTGAGTCCGCCGGTCGCCCCTCCTTTCGGATGAGGACCAGTTTCCCCGTCTTCCACAATTTCGGAAACTGGTCCCGCTCGAGGCATGCGCTGAAGAACTCTCGCAGTCGGGGCTCGAGAGCCTCGTCGACTAAGGCCAGGACCCACGCTCGGCCAGGAATGCCATCGGGTCCCGGGGCGGTGTTTTTAGCTTTAAGCCGTAACACTGCCACCCTTAGTTCCACCCCAGTGACCTCAGGCACGTCGTCGTCATCCACGTTAGGCGCCTCAAGCGCCGGAGGCGGAGCCATCTGTGGCGGAGTATGCTCCACCACTCGTGTTGGGAACAGGGAGCCAACGACCCTCTCAAGCAGCTCTGGCTGAAGACACCGTGTGAGGGCGGGGCCCATGGGCGCATCTTGCCCCTAACCATACGGTAGGGGCATCCCCACGGATCCCGCTCCAGTGTCTCCAGCATCTCGCGGCGGGCCTCGCTCTTGGCCCGCTTTATCGCTGCCTGAAGGGTCCTCTTGGCAACCCTGTAACCCGCTAACAGCTCCGCCTCTCTCGCTGCCGCATCTTCGGGGCGGCGACGCCTCGTGCGGAACCTGGACCACTGGCGGCGCGCGGTCACGCAGGCTTGACGCAGCCGTGCGATCTCCGGCGACCACCAGTAGACCTGGCGCCTCGCAGAATTGGGCTGAGCCCTAGGCATCGCCGCATCGCAGACGCGGGTCATGGCCTCCCGGAACCACTGTGCCTCAGCATCGACGTCGACAGGCCTGTCCGGCGCAGGAGCCCAGGCCTGTACGATGGCGGCTTCCAGGAGGAGGTCGCGATCTAAGCGCTTGAGCGCCCAACGTGGTTCAGGTGGTGCCGGTCTGACCGGCGCGCCATCTGTAGGGGCGGAGACGTCAAACCGAATATATCGGTGATCCGAACCTGTCTCCTCCCCGACAACGACGCGCTAGCCTTGGACACGACGCGCTAGCGTCCACGATCGAACTACCCCTCGCCGTCACGAACGTGGCCACGGCCCCCCGGTTTAGGAGAACTAGGCCGAATCTTTCAGCCCAGTTCTCCAATGCCCTGCCCCTCGGGTTCGTGCGCAGGCAACCCCAAGCCTGCGACCAGGCGTTGAAGTCCCCCAGTACAAGAACCGGGTGGGGGCGACAGGCATCGACGACGACGCGCTGGGTCGACCCATCATAAACTCACAAATGTGCTCCATGTACTTGCGTCCTGTAGATAGAAAAGAAATAATCGACATAATACGCTCAATTAAAACGATCGATACGATCATATTTAGAAAATAGATCACAAATGGTCCCAATTGACCATTTCGACCCCAATACGAATGAGTTTAAAATAGTGCAGTCTGAAAAAAGGAACATAAAGTGTTCAATCCCGCAGGGCAGCATGTTGGGTTGTGTGCTATTTCTGATATACATCAACGAGTTACCAAAAGTACTAAACAAGGAACATACATTACCTGTCCTATTTGCTGATGATACATCAATACTAATTACTTATGACAAAACCACAAAGCCGACACCACTACTTCAGGAAACTCTAGACACAGTAAATAACTGGCTCAACGACCATAACTTAGAAATTTACTATGACAAAACAAAAACTATTCAATTTAGAACATACAGAAACACCCCCGTAAACATCGACACAACATACAATGGCACACAACTAGAAACTTTAGATACATTCAAATTTCTTGGTATAAGTATAGACACACACATCAACTGGAAAGCACACATCAAACATACAAAAAATAAACTGTCTCGATTTACATATGCTCTATTCCAACTTAAATCCAGCACAAACGAAAAAACCGCACTGTCAGCATACTACGCATACGCATATTCCTGGTTACGATACGGCATAATGTTGTGGGAAAACAGTGTACACTTTCAGGATTTATTCATATTACAAAAAAAAAGTATTAGAATTATCGGACAAATTGGAAATCGTGATAGTTGTAGGCCCTTCTTCATTTAATATAACATCCTCACACTACCATAATTATACATATTTGACATCTGCATATTTGAATCCAAGAACATGAGTCACTTCGCGAGAGTAAAAGACAATCACAATATAAACACACGCCACAGAGACAGACTATACCTACCACCATCAAGAATTAAAATGCTAAACCAGAGCCCTTACTACATGGCTGTAAAAATATACGACAAATTACCCATCCACATAAAAAATTAAACTAAGACTACACTATTCATTAAAAAACTAAAAGCATTCTTAATTACAAAATGTTTCTATTCTGTTAAAGAATACATTGAGGAAAAAAACACTTAACAAACTACATTTCTTATTACACGGAAAACAGAATGCATATACTTAAGTACAAATCATAAAAAGAAAAATCGGTCGTGATGCACGGTAATGCTAGGGACAGTAGAAAAATGTGTATATGTATTAGTGATGTAGAATGTCAGGTGCCTTCGTATTTTTGCATGGTTTGTTCGATTGTTATACTGTACTTGGTTGCGCCGTTTAGATTGTACAAATACGTATTAGTTCCCGCGTAAGACATAGATGTCATAGAACTGTATTGTACCTATGTATGTATATACAGAGAGTTTCATTTCCTTTCCCAAATACTTAAGCCACATATTCTGCCCTTAATTTCTAGGCGATTTGCAAAATATGAACAAAATATATCCAGTAGTTTAGCCACAGGACTCATTTTTGTGTTTCGTATTTTACAACACCATATGTTTACACAAAGCTAAAGTACTAAGTGTCAATGACCCTCCCCAATACAAACGTTACCGCACAAGTTACGAAATAATAATTAATAAAAATTAAAAAATAAGAATTTCTTTAAAGTAAAATCAAACATATTGCAACGGCATACGGAAGATAATACTGTGTCTGACAACAAGGTTCATACACTTGTTGGTCAGTGTCGGCGAAAATAAATTAGAAGCATGTAATTGGTTACTGTGTCATCGGGATCATCGCTACCAACCTATTAGCAGTATGCATCGTAATTGCGCGCTTTTTTTTACATATTGATTATAAACAAAATATGCTAATAAATAAGTATTTTAATATTATTAGGCTGCGTAAATATTGTTTTTATTAAATGTTTTATTTACAGTACGTAATGATTACTACAGGTAAACTCATTATAATAATGTTTTTCGAGCTTTGACAATTGGCAGCATTGATTTAATTATTTAATATTCGATGACTTCTGGGTTCTAGAAAGTAGAGGGTCAGTTGGTCAGTTGGTGCCGGTGCAAGATTTTGTGTTGTTTTGCAATGAGTCCCGCTGATTTTATTTTGAAAGTATCAATATAAGTTTTGTTGTGGAGTGTGTGTGTGTGTGTGTGTGTGAAATTAGGTTTCTGGCTCAACTTTCCTTTTCCGTACATCGAGTTTGGGCTTGAAATTTTTTTTCCACAAATGTTACACTATTATAAGCACTCACGTAAAACTTTCAACACGCTCAGACGCATATTTTTTGAACAAAAAAATATTGAAAATCAATTATTTTTGCAATTCTTCTGTCAAAATTGTAGTTTTTATGACAATCTTTACCAAAGATTATATAGAATTCACATCAAGAAACGTTTAGTTTCATCTATGGTTAAGTTATCATACGTTTCGTAACATTTTATTTTACATAAATTTACGTAAATAATTATATTTGTACTCATTTCAATATTTTTCATGCACACATATATTTAACAGTTTATATATGATAAATTATAGCATAACAGTACCTGTTAGGGCAGATAACAAATAAATTAGGTTAGGTTCAACTTATGTCACAGAACCGAATTGATTGACCCCGACTCCACGTGGTACGACTCTGTCATACCCCTAGAGTGTTTTTATAGAACCGGAGGCGCGTAGGGAGAGCAGCCTCCGCCCGCTGTAACAAATCGCCGATGCCTACGATTTGTTACGCAAGGGCGTAGAGGCTGCATTTCCCGCAGCGCCGGAGACGTTTCAGAAAGGATTTTTAAGTTTCGTTCCATTAGTCTGCTAAGGACGGTAAACACTACACATTTTATTTTTAATTTTAATAGCTTGTAATGAAAATAATGCAGTAATTTCATATATAAATATGTGTGCATGAAAACTATTTAAATGAGTACAAAATATAATTATTTACGTAAATTTATATAAAATAAAATATTACGGAACGTATGACAACTTAACCATAGATGAAACGAAACGTTTCGTGATGAGAATTTTATATAATCTTTGGTAAAGCTTGTCATTAATAGTGTAATATTGACAGAAGAATTGCAAAAATAATTGATTTTCAATATTTTTTTGTTCAAAAAACCGGAAAAAAAAATTCAACCCAAAAATCGATGTACGGAAAAGGAAAGTTTAGCCTTAATTTGTACAATTTCAACAAGAAAAGCCTAATTAAGCTTGGATTAGTTGTACTTACAGTTATCTCAGTGATTACATAATCTAAGACAGGTTTTTTAACCACCTGCCAGCACAACAAAATATTATCTCACAAGTATTTTAATAATCACTTTGAATACTACAATTATCACAATGTCTCAATTGTCTGATATACAAGAAGCACAGAACAACTTAGAAGACAGCTTTTCGAGGAGGATGGCTCAGTTGGAGGCACAACTGCAATCTGGTGGCAATAGCAAGGAGACAGTGGCCAGGGTGTCGGAGGAGTTCAGAGCTTTTCGTGAGCTGATGTTTTTCATGTTGGGTCTTCTTCGGAAGCAAATAAATGAATGCACTAAGATGGTTGATGCTATGGAGACTCGTCATCGTCACAAATCGCTTATCTTCTTGGGAGTTCCCGAGGCTATCAAAGAGGACTGCAGTACAACCCTGCTTGAGGTCATGAATAAGAGGATGAGTCTTCATGACATCTCACTTCTCAACATCAGGTACTGCCATCGCATTGGCGCCCCCTCCAAGGAATGTCGTCGCCCCATACTGGTAAGATTTACTACCGCAGAGGCTAGATTCGCAGTCTGGAAGTCCAAGACAACGTTAAAGGGTTTTGGCTTCTCGGTAAGAGAATTTTTAACTAAAATACGTCAGACAGCTTTTACGATGGCCCGACAACATTTCGGCATGTCAGCTTGTTGGACACAGGACGGCGTTATAATTATCAAAGCCAGCGATAACAATCGGTATAAGGAGACATCCACCAGATGAGCTGAAGCCCTTGCTAGTCAAATTTCCAAAGACATCATCCACAAGCCTGCCGGGTAAGCAAGCCGGTAATGCAAGCTCGGGCATCATAACAAAAGTTCGCGAAAACACTAGTTCTGTGTGACACCACTGTTTGTCGCTTCCCGGGTACAATATTACTTTTGTTGTGTTTTTCTTAATTTGTCTTACTTTCTCGTACTTAAAAATTGTTGATGATTTGGCTGTGACTTGTGACAGGTATCGCATCTGTCAAATCGACGTTTTGCTCATTCGTCATTCATTACTGGTGCGTTCCGTTTCTCGTAACTCAAACGTAAGAACACGAAGCTCTGAGCTATTTTTAAATTAACCTCTTGCATTGTATAAAACTATTTCATTTTTTTTCTGTTTTTGTCAAACTGGTTTGATTATGGCTTATTGTATTGTGTCAGTCTTGTATGTGTAAGCTGGCGGGTGGTGTAGAAATACGCACCAACTTTGAACAAGGTGATAACTTATAAACTATATATTATTACAAATTTTTGTAAAATATTATTTATACGTATTTTTTTTGTATTATTTATTTATTTATTTTTATTTATTTATTTATTTCCTTTAAAAACAACTATTATTACCCAACTATTATTGTTTAGCCCAATGCAATAGTGTTATACCATCCACTTATTTATTATAGGAAATAATTCTTAATGCTGTTATTGTGAATCCACTCAGTAAGCAATAAAATAAATCTATTTCATCCGCAATTATATTCAGAGTACGTAATGCGCGCGTCAGCGGTGCTTCTCTCTGCAGGCTGGTGCGCCCGCACGGGACAGTCAGCAGCGGCGGCCGGCAGCGCCGCCACACGTATCTGTCCGGAACACATATGCTGACTCGTCCTAACACGTCTTCATTATGTATTCCACCCCTAAGTACCCTAAACAGGTACGAGACGAGTGTGAGTTCCCTTCTGACCCTCAGTTCATTGTATCCCACCATACCCAGAATAAATAACGTGGGATACATTAATGGATACAATGGGTATACCCCATAGTATCTGAAGTACAAAAACCTAACAAATTTATTTTGAACTCGCTCCAACATGAGGCTATATTTAGCTTCATGATGGGCCCAGATGACTGCGTTACTCTCTAGGTGACTTCTTACCAATGCGTTATACAATGCTATAATTGTATTTAGGTTTCTAAAGTCCTTTACTGTTCGTAAAACAAAACCTAAATTCCTATAAGCTTTTTTACAACATTTCACTACGTGATCACGAAATCTTAGCTCAGTATTAACACAAACCCCTAAATCCCTAACCTCTGTGATCCTTACCATCTGTGTCCTGTCTAAATTATAATTATACGAGATGGGTTCGCGTAAGCGTGAAAAGGTTATAGCCACGCACTTCGAGGTATTAAACTGCCAGAGATTGTCTCTACTCCAGGTTACCACCCTATCTATGTATGTCTGAAGCTTCTTGCAGTCCTCCAAGTTGTTAATAGGGAGGGAGAGCTTGAGGTCGTCTGTAAACAGTAAGCATTTCGCATCCTGGACTACTCTGGGTAGATCATTTGTCATTTATATTATTATAATGAATTCTAGACGCCCAAGGTTGCTACCTTGACTTACGCCGGACCTGGTGAAATATGGCTCCGATACATGCGTATTCCATGCGTATTCCACGTACTGCTGCCTACCTTGCATGTAGCTGGCAAAAAAATTAAGCAAATGGGGGGTGAAACCGATGCTAGCTAGCTTCTTCAGTAGCACGTCATTATTGACCAGGTCAAAGGCTTTCCGGTAGTCGAAGTATGCAGCGTCAACTTGACCTCCTCGGTCCACCACCGGGACCACCTCTGCTGTGTAAGCGAGCAGGTTGCTAGTAGTGCTCCTTTGGGGTCGAAATCCATGCTGAGCATCTGCAACTGCGGGCTCACTTGCAACAGAATACTATTGTGGATGGCGGACTCGAAAATTTTCGCTGGGGTCGACAGAACTGCAACAGGCACTGCATTCATAAACCCTTGAACCTGATCCACCTTTCGGCACTGGTATGACGCGAGTTAACTTCCATCTGTCTGGAAACATCATTGCACTTAAGCATTCATTACAAATATGAAGCAAAGGCCCAGCCAACACTGACCGACAATCCCTAAAGATGTAAGGCGGGATGCCATCAGGTCCCACTGACCGCTTTGGTTTCAGTCTTTGCATCGTGCGTCCTACATCCGGTAACTGTAGTCGGTCGAGATATACAATTCCGGCATTCTCGCTATCCGCTTCCGCCATCGCCGCTTGCACATTAAGCTTCGGTATCTCGGTGCTATATACGGAATAGAAGTAATCAGCAAATTCTCTAACGCACTCCTCACCAGCCAGTACAACCCTGTCTTTTAAAATCTTTTGTGGGTTTCTTGAGCTTCTCTTTGATTTAATATAGTTCCAGAAGGATTTAGGATAATCCTGGAATTCTTTTTGAATGCGGTCTTCGTATTCTTGTTTAGCCATTCGTATCTTATGTTTTATCATAGCCCTACACTGAGCGAAGGCCTCGTAATCACTATTTTGTCTGCTCGATTTGTATCGCTTATGAAGTACCGCTTTCAATTTTATGTCGCGAATTATTTCAACAGTGTACCACTCGGGGTAAGTGTACCTCGAGCTTATACGACTTCGCTTTTTTCTAGGAACGCAGTCATCGATAATGGAATTTATCCTATCATAAAAAAAATTAAACTCATTTCTAAATTTAAAACATATATCGGAGACCAGTCAATGTATATTAGAGTTAAATGTGTTGTATTTAATATGTGTACTCGATTCTAATGACTGTTGATGATAATGAAGTATACTTTTCTGCTAATGACTCCTCCAGGGATGAGAGCTTCAGTTCCCTACCTGACACTTTGGGTGACCGATTACTGCAATCATTCAACAACCAATCACATTCATTAAATGTGTGTCATATTAATGCTCAGAGTGTTCCCATTCACTTCAGTGAATTGACTGAAACTCTCACTGACAATAATGTGCATGCCATCCTGATTTCGGAAACTTAGCTTAAGCCGCACCTAGCTTCCACCTCTTATTCTCTCTCTGGCTTTGTACTAATTCGAAACGACCGATTGGAGTCAAGAAGAGGTGATGGGGTTGCCATTTACCTCCGTAGTTGTTTCCCCTACAACATTCTTGCCACTTCCTCTTCCGATCCTTCTACTACCGCTAAATACCTCTTCCTCGAAGTTTGTGTCAAAGGTTCTAATGTTTTATTAGGGGTAGTTTATTGCCCCCCTGCTGTCAACTACTTCTCCAGTCTGGAAACAGTTCTGGAATCTTTAGGGTCAGAATATTCACATCACGTCATCATGGGCGATTTTAACACCGATCTCCTAGCACTTAATTCGCCCCGTACTCGTAATATCCTCCACATCATCCAATCCACCAGTCTCCATGTCCTCCCCCTTCAAGCAACTCATCACAACATTGAGCATCAAGACACTTGGCTTGACCTAATGATCACCTCTGCTCCAAGACTTGTCTATTCCCATGGTCAATATCCTGCTCCTGGATTTTCCATTAATGACTTGAACTTCCCTTGTTATATCCTGAAACCCCCTAAATCCGTTCCCAAATTTCTGCATATTCGAAGTTTGTAGACTTGGCTGCAGCTACAGCCATGAACGACAAAGTTACTCTTTTTAATGATGCAGTTCTTAACCTGTATGATATCCACGCACCTGTGAGGAAAGTCAAATTCAAGTCATAAATAATTAAAAATTGTTGCAGGTGACTCAGGATATCCACTAAGGAAATATCTAATGACTCCAATCATTAATGCAGCTCCTGGTACACCGGAGAGCCATTACACCAATATTCATATACAAACTAGAAACACAATTGAAAGGACTATCGGGCTTCTCAAAGGCCGTTTTCGTTGCCTTTTCGTGCACAGAGTTCTACACTACAGACCGGAGGTTGCTGCATCTATTGTTAATACTTGTGTTATTTTACATAACATTTGTAATAGAGCAAATATTCCTGTGCCTGAATTGAGTAATGAAGATATGCTTAGAGGAGCTCAGATGCATATAGCAGCATTGGATCCTGATGCTGAAACTGTCCATACAGATAATGAAGCTCTCCATCAAGGGGTCAGTACCAGGAGTATCCTTATTCGCCGCCTGTGGAGTTCCGTGTTATCCTAAGAGAAAAATATATATTAATTTTTAAAGATTTCTGTAGATACCGTTTTCATGTTTAATTACCTATTATTTAATTATATTAAAATACCTTCGTCTTAAAACCTCTTTCAAATCTCTCCTGCAATCAATATCCTCCATAACTCCAACTTTTCCTCTTCTATTTGAGTTTGCCTTTAGTTGTTTTTGTGTCTAGGGAACCTGTAAAATTTTACTGATGTATTTTTATCAATAAATTAATAATGTTGCCGCACATTCCAAGGGTAACATAATAATAAGAGTGAACTAATGGAGAAGTTGCACACATGATATCATTGCGAGAGAGGGAAAACTCACTTAAACCCCTATACCATCACATCTGGCTGGCATGGTACAATAGGCTAAATTCCCCCCATCAATTAAAGAGCGGGCCTCTTTGCAGAGCAGTGCAACTGATTTGATGACGATTAGGAATGTTCTTTGACTATATAAAACCAGGTTAACATTCCATGCTGTGTCACATCAATGCAAAGTATGGGTATTTATTCATAACAACAATGGCATTACATACTTTGCACCATCCTTTCCAATCCTTGACTGCACCGCTACCATGAGAGTTTAAGGCTAGGGCTATTTCTTCCCACATTCTGCGAGAAAATTCTCGCGCATGTGAAGATTTATTATAACCCGTAGCCAAATCCTTATGTTTGTCCAAAAACTCCCATAAATTCTCAAGTTGGCCATAGGTAACTCTTCGACGAGAGGTCTCACTGCATTGACACATAAAAAAAAGCACTTAACAATTTTCTGGCAAGGAACTCAAGTTTTTAGTGGGACGATTTAATGATATATTTTAGAGCAACTATAAATACATAAATAGTTCTGAAATATGTAATAAAAATGGTTAAACAAGTTACTTACTTTATCATTGACATTCTTTAAATCCGCTGAAAACTTTATTATTTCTTTAAATTTATTAAAAAAAGCCGCGTCTAACAGAGAGGTCAACAAACACCGAATGACGAAGAGTTTATGACAGGTACGTTCAAAAGAAACCAAATATTAATGGATGCTTTAAAACCACAATGGTTCTAAAGCATCGATGAACATTTGGTAAACGTTATATAACTTGAAAAAATAAGCCTTAAATGCATGTGCTTATCAACTGATCTGCAAAAATTTAAATGTAAATTAACGTTTTAATGCCTTAAAACGTTAATTTACATTTAAATTTTTGCAGATCAGCCTAAGTTTTTTAATTCTATAAAAACCGATACTTTCCGTAATTTGCTAAGCTTAAGTTTCGGAACGCAATTGAAGTCGTACGAGTGAAAGAGATGCAAGATATAAAATTTGTATAGCGTGATCTCTTTCTCACAAAGCCATTCAAAAGCAGACCAGCGATCAAATTACACTAGTTTCAATAAGTGTAGCGGTTCAAATGCGATGCAGTATTAAGCACGTCATGGTACGAATTATAACCACTCAGTTTAGGAGCTTACTTTGAATTGCTCTGTAATTGAGCCGCTTAATAAAACGTCATGGTAGGCCTGCCAGGAAGGATCGCTGTGAGGAGAAATGGAACCTTTTTAAAAATGCTAGGAATCGGTGTAACCAGGTGATACGTAACGCAAAACGCCGCCATATCATTCAAAATATAGAAACCTCTTTGACTTCCAGTGTGTGGAAGTTTCTTGGAACACTAGGCATTAGCAAGCAACAACGCACTGAGTTTAAGATGACAATTGGTCTAGATGATATTAACCGTCACACCTCAGTTAGATCATCAAACCAAGTGTCAAACCTTGAGCTATATAGCTAGTCTAACGCATCCCGATATTGAATCCTTTGACTTTTCTCCGGTATCTTCTGAGGACATCAAAAAGATTATCCCATCCATTCGTTCCAATGCTGTGGGATGTGACGGTATCAGCCGTCGCATGATTGTTACCATCCTGAATCACATTCTTCCAGTAATATCTCATATCATAAACTTTTCACTCGACTTTACAACCTTTCCCTCACTCTGGTGTAAGGCCTTCATCATTTCTTTACCCAAAAAAACCAACCCCTCTCTCCCCGAACACTTTCGACCAATTTCTATACTTCCCTTTCTTTCTAAAGTGCTAGAGGCCTGTGTACATAAGCAGCTCGCACAGTTTGTAAATCAGCAGAATCTTCTTAGTCCTTTACAATCTGGGTTCGGACCTGGTCACAGCACAACCACCGCTCTCCTCAAAGTGACAAGCGATATTAGGGAGGGTATGGAGGAGACTAAAGTCACAGTGCTGGCTTTGATTGATTTCTCGAATGCCTTTAATACCGTTAGTCATGACGTTCTACTGGCCATCCTTTCCTATTTTATGATCTCCTCAGAAGTTCTGGAATGGTTCTCCTCCTATCTTCAGGGACGACAACAGAGTGTTCATATTGATGACTTGTCGTCGAGTTGGTGTGATCTTCTCACTGGCGTCCCTCAAGGTGGTATATTATCTCCCTTATTATTCTCAATATTTATTAATCTCATAACCCAGCACCTTCAGTGTACGTATCACCTGTACGCTGATGACTTACAAGTGTACACACAGGCAAGGGTTGAGGACATAACATACGCTATCGACAAACTCAACAAGGACTTGGACTTTATAAAGAGCTGGTCAACGAGGTTTGGTTTGTCGGTAAATCCAACCAAATGTCAAGTGATCGTCGTGGGAGCAAACAAATGATAAGTAGGTTGGATATGGCGGTCATCCCACCAGTTGT
This sequence comes from Arctia plantaginis, assembly GCA_902825455.1. NCBI lineage: Eukaryota > Metazoa > Arthropoda > Insecta > Lepidoptera > Erebidae > Arctia > Arctia plantaginis. Next base: position 240,107 of record CADEBD010000355.1, read on the forward strand.
CTACAACAATGTGACTATACCTTATAGTGCAGTGGTAAAGAACCTGGGGTTATATATCGACTCGACACTTGACTGGCGGGCACAGGTTACACACGTCGGCCAGAAAGTCACCACATGTCTCCGCGCTTTATATCGATTGAAGAACTTCCTTCCCGCTAAAACTAAGGCTACGCTTATGCAGTCCTTAATTATTCCCTTGATCGACTATGGTGATGTGTGTTATTTCGACCTGAATGCAAACCTTCTCAATAAACTAGATCGCCTTCTCAATAACTGCATTCGATTCGTTTTCAATCTTCGCAAGTATGACCACGTGTCTGCTTTACGTTCCCAGCTGCAATGCTTCTTCTATGCCCCCCTAACACCTCCAACTTCATCAACTCCTCCTTCTACGTCCAGTCAGTTCTTCTTCGGGGTGAATTGGCGGAACAGTTACAGCGCTAGTACCTGACTGAGTATTTATATATTTCATTAAATTTATGTAGGTTTATTTATCTATGTGTGTTTTAATATTGTCGCTTATTTGCTACAAGGTCGACTTATCTCAAAATTAACGATTTTAAGTTAATAACACAGTTGTGTAGAAAAAATAGCGCTCCGTTAACTGTAAAAACCCTATTTCCCTAAGGTCTTTAGTTAAAGAGACAGAGCAAATATTCACAGTTGTGCTGTTATAGCACTGTCTCTTTCGTTCAGGTTACTTGCGGCAACAATGACATTATTTAGTTGCGATGTGACAGTGCGAGCGATAGGCGGTACTTGTGCTCTTGAAAAACGACATTTCTGAAGTAATAACGCGTTTGCCGGTAAGTTAACAACAATTTATTTTAATATATTTTCAGGAATAATGTGTTTGTATAAATGTCTCGTTAATGCAGATAGTATTTAAATAAATCAGTACAGGCTTATTTCATGTTAAGACGATGTTGCTGAAAAAATTAATACCCATTGGAGTATTATTACTAATTATGACGTTGTTGTTAATAAAGAAAACGATAATTGAATATTACAATAAAAAATATCTATACTTATGTCATTACACTTAAAAATAATTGCGTTATTTATTGTAAAATATTACAACATTTTGTAATAAAACGTTTAAGTCAATAATTCGAGTCACGTTTTCTTATATATCGCACCTTTAATAATAAACTGAATTAATTCAAAATTTACGTTTTTCGAGTTTTCAACAAATACCAAATCAACTTCATCAGTAGAACACGAACAAGCCAACAGCCGACTCGATACCATGAAAATGACAGAAATAAGAGATCGTCGTTCTCTTTTTGACGAACTCGCACGTACATGTCGGTACCGGTAAAGTGAGCGAGTTCAGTAATGAGTCGGCGCTGTGCCATTCAAAACCTCAACGTTTCATAAAAAAAGGGGAATAAACCAAAATAATTTGTTATTTTAGTATCAGGTAATTATTTAATTTTTATTTTATTTTATTTAAAAACTGCATCAATTTAAATTTATTTCATTTTATTAGAAAAGTGAATGTATTTTTATAGAAAACATTGTGACTTAATTCAGTTTTGTATAAATTATATGGTATCAATTATCGCGTCATTTTGAATTAATGCAGTTCAGTATTAAAATATTAAAACAAAACTTTAATAATTAAGTTTTGTTTCAGTATTGTAGTATAAATTTACAGAAAATTAGTTACTTTAATATATATTTCTGTTTAATATTAAATATATTAGATACAAGTTACGTATTGTTCGTAGTTATTTCACTGTTTTAGTAAAATTATGAATGGAATATCGGCTTTCAAGAATTATTTTGGTTTTAGAATGTCGTCTTCGCGAGCTCGAAAGATTTTAGAATTGATTGTAGAAAACACCACAAAAAATAATAAAAATACTCGAGACTGTAATTTAATTGAAAAATACAACAATCAAAGTAGTATTAATGATTCCGATCATGAGGTTAGTAATTTTATTATTAAGTAGAATTGCATTTATTTCATTTTTTTTATATTAATTGCTTTGTTGACTTTTTGGGTTAAGTAAGTAGAAATAAATTTAAACAAACAACTTAACTACATTAATTTAATAATCCAACGAATGCCATTTAACACCTCATAATTTAATAATTTTAGAAATCACACCTTGAAAACAGTCAACCTGATAAAAAACTGGTCCCTTATTATGATAGTGACATAACTATATCTGATAAGGAATACAATTCGATCATTTCTCGACCTACTTCTTCATCAAGTTGTTCATCTTCAACGTCATCTGCGAGCTCCACTTCCTCATCTAGCTCATCATCATTCGACTCATCTTCATCAAGTTCGACTAATCCTCATTCACCTGCTACTAGACCTCATGTTATTATTGATGAAACAGATTATGATGACGTTGTAGAAAACATACCTCCAGATCAACAGTCATATAGACGAAAGGTGAGTTATATTTTATAGCCGTTAGGGCTCTGTAAAAGAAAAACAGTATTTGCCGTTCTTCATAATAATGAATTTCAATTTATATCTTTCAGCAAGTAATAAGTAATCGGACTAATTTACATGGGGCTCAAAATTATTACACGTCTCCTCTATATACGTATGAAAGTGACATTGACTTGAGTGATACTGATCCCACATACGTGAATATCGAACTTACAAAAAAAAGGAACTATTTTTTTTGCCAATCGAACTCTTCTTCTACCTGTTCTTCAGATTCAAAACTGGCTACAAGATCTACCCTGAAAACAGGCCACAAACGCACCCAAATTCCAACTCAATGGAAACAGAACAAACTTAAACGTATTTTATTAAATAAGGGAAAATCGTACGTATCGCAGTCTAAAACTAAAAAACGTGTATCAGCTCGGTATCTAAAGGAACCTTGCACGGATAAATGTACCAAAACTATAAATTTAGAACAGAGATACAAATTATTTCGGATTTTTTGGGATTTGGGTGATTCAATAAAGCAAAGAGCGTATATAAATGCGAGTATGGTTGATGTTCAACCTAGATACAAATATACGAATGCTGAAAGACCAAGGCATAACAACAAAGCCTTTTATTTTTAAGTAGACGGCGCAATGATCCGAGTTTGTAAAACTTTTTATAAGGCAACTTTGGATATCACAGATCGTATGATATTTACCGTGCAAAACAAAATAAATCAAAATGATTTTTCATTTAACGATTTAAGAGGAAAACATACAAACCACAAAAAAATTGATTCCGAAATACGCAGTGTTATCGTAAAGCACATTAATTCTATCCCTAAGGTTGAATCACATTACTTGCGAGCTTCTACAACGAAAGAATACATAGAAGGTAACAGAACTATTAAATATTTATACACCGATTTTAAGGAATAACAAGAAAAACAGAATAAACAAGCAGGTACATACTTAACTTATTTTAAAATATTTACAAATGAATTTAATCTGTCCTTTTAGTAACCCAAAAAGGATCAATGTGATCTCTGTAATTCTTATCGTAATTCAAATGAAAATCAAAAAAAAGAATTTCGAAGAGAAATATTTAAAACATTTAGAAGAGAAGGATTATTGTAGAGCTGAGAAACTTAACGATCGTAAAAAAGTAGACAAAAATACGAGAGTAGTTGTATACGATTTAGAGGCAGTATTGCAGTGCCCCAAAGGTAATGGTTCCTCCTTTTACTACAATTCAAAACTTAACTGTTACAATTTTACTGTAACCGAATTAATGCCACATGAATGTAAAGTTGCCTACAAAAATGTGCATTGCTATTTTTGGACAGAAAGTGACGCTAAACGTAGTGCGGTTGAAATCGGATCATGTGTATGGGCATATCTGAAAACTATAAACGATGAAGACAGTGATTCGAAGGAAGTAATTTTCTATTCGGACAATTGCTGTGGACAAAACAAAAATAAATATATAACATCTCTGTATCTATATGCTGTACAAACATTAAATATTACGAGTATAACACATAAATTTCTGATACGAGGTCACACGTAAAATGAAGCTGATAGTGTTCATAGCCTCATTGAGAAAGAAATAAATAAAAACTTAAAATCAGGCCCCATATATACACCCGACCAGTACATTGCTTTAATTAAGAATGCCAAAAAGACTCAACCTCCATTAATTGTGCACGAAATGAATTATCAATCATTTTATGATATGAAAACATTACAAGAAGAATGGGGATATAATTATACAATAAATACGGATATACAGAACGTTAATTGGAATTAAATAAAAGTCTTAAAAACTACTGAAGAAAACCCTACCTTATTTTTCTACAAAACATAATACAAGGATAAAAACTACAAGGAGGTTGATGTAAGAAACAAAAGAAAGAAAATGAAGGTAACAACAGAAATAGAACTTCAAGAAGCATACTTTAATAAACATGAAATAAGTGAAAATAAGAAAAAAGACTTACGGGAACTGATTTCGAAGGCATTAATTCCTTCTTTTTACACGGCTTTTTATAATAACATACTTTAGGTAAATTATTTCTAACCTTAAGTTTTTAAACCAGATCTCATTTTATAGTGTGATAATAAAACCAAAACAGTTATGTTTAATGACAAGAAGTCTGTAAGATTTTAAGTTAATATTTAATTTTTGTTAATTACTTTTCTATTTTTAGGAATTGTTGTGAAGTTATTATTTAATTATTATACTATTTTTGTTAATTAATTTTAAAAATTTTGGAAGATTTTAGAAAGACTTTTAGAGATTTAAGAATAATAAGTTTTCAAAAGATTTAAAAAACAATTTAGTTTTATTATCCTTGGATTACTGGTTAGTAGTAGCTATTTAATTAAGTACAGTTTTAAATCTATTTCGAAATACTAAAAAAAGAGAATGTATGTGTCGGGTTAGGTCCAGACATTAGAAGTAAAACTCGTGTACACAAATGCACAAAATTTATTACTATAATCAAATAATCCAAATATCTTAAATCGCAATAAGGATAGTAATCGGGCAGTACTGACTGTCGAGAGACAGTGGTCCGTGCACCGGGACGCAATCGTTCGGAATGCGTGTCGTCTCAACAGCGCAGCTCGTTATAAAGGCGGTCGCTTGGGGAGGGGAAACGTCACAATATTTTACCAGTTTGAATCCAAGTCTTTTGAGCCAAATAATCGATGTAAAATCGATTAAGTAATATTTCAAATGGTGCGTCCGGTGCACGTTCCACTAGCGCCATCTAGTCGCCGTCTCTCGCAGCCTGACTACAGTATGGCTGCCGTCACGGCCATTCTGATAAATCACTCGTCCTCGAGTGAATTCCTACAAGAATTTTAATTCACATCATCATCGTTTCATTAACAATCACTGGTCTAGGTATTTCTTTGACATAGAAAATCCCTTCAGTTTGAAGATACTGGTCTGAATCGACACCCACTAAAGTAGGAGAGATTCCTGCAGTGCAAAGTAGATCATATCCCATAATTCACACATGCTGGTCTAAATCGTCACCCACTAAAGTAGGTGAGATTTCCGCAGCGCAGAATAGATCATACCCCACAATTCAAACATGCTGGTCTAAATCGTCACCCACTAAAGTAGGTGAAATTCCCGCAGCGCATCACTCATCATCTTCCACAAAAGTAGAAGAGACTACACAAATTGATCATTCCAAAGATTCTATTACAGCTTCGGAATCATCCACGCTTAATGTACGAGAACTACAAGAAAAAGTTTCTTCAGAGTCATTTGCGGTTAAGGTGCGAGAGCTTACCGAAAGTGTCTCTGAATCATCTACAGACAATATAGGGGAGTTTACAGTTACAGTTTCCTCAGAGGTCGTATTACTATTTCCAGGCACAACAGATATATTGAATTCATCATCTGCCATCACGGTTCGTTCATCAGTACTATCACTTTCATCACTATACTCATAAATTTCTAGATAGCCTTCTTGCCCTTTAGGTACTCCCCTTAAATTTTCATGAGCAAATTTATAAATTCTGTTAGAACCGTTAATATGTTTAAGTTCATAACGGTCATTATCTAATACAGTGATTATTTTATAAGGTCCCTTAAACTTCTTGTCTAACTTAGATTGATGCCTTTCTTCGCTTTTTACAAAAATAAATTCACCAACTGCAAAAGGTTTAATCCGAGCTTTACCCTTGTTAAACCGTAAAGTGTCAGCGTTAGCTACTCTTTGAATATTTTCTGATGCAGATGAACGAGCCGCTTTGACATTAATTAGAGTTGGTTCAGAAGAACTAGGAGTTATTTTAGCTAGATTAAGCGAGGAACCTTGAATACCAAACATTAGTTCCATGGGTGTAAACCCTGTGGTCCTGGAACGTGTACTATTAAGAGCAAGCTGAATCTCGCCTAATTCGTCCTTCCAAGTATTATTAGAATTACTTTCTATAATAGTAAGAATATTCTTTAAAGTTCGCATGACCCTCTCGACCTGCCCGTTAGCTCTACTAGAACCAGTTGCTATTAAATGGAGCTCTATTTTATTATCATTGCAAAAGTTTTTGAATTCACTGCAGTCATAACAACGTCCTCTATCTGCGATAATGCGCTTAGGAGCACCAAATAAATTAACAGCATTTTTAATTGCTCTAACAGCGTGTGAAGAACTTAAAGCCGGAGCATATTCAAGCAATACAAACTTTGTAAAGGCATCTATTAAAACTGAGCAAAATTCTTTTCTATCACTTTTTCCTGAAAGTTTTCCTGTTAAATCTAAATGAACTGTGTGCCAAGGAACTGGATTTTTAGGAATGGAGTGCAACTGCATTTGCTGGGCACCTGAAGGACCTTTAGAAGTTTTGCATACTACACAACAGTTAATGAACTTTTTTACGAATTTAGCCATATCAGGAAACCAATAAAACTCGTAAAGTTTGTCTAAAGTTTTGTCAAAACCTAAATGTTTTATTTCATTATGAACATGGCTAATGAGGGACCAAATCAAAGAACGGGGCACAATAGGTAACCAACTAGAAACTACTCTACGCTCTATCTTTCTATACAATATACCCTGTCTTAAATCGTACGTATGTGATATCTCCTCAGGTAATTGATTATTACGTATTTTCGATATTATTTCCGAAAGTTCTGAATCGCGTTGTTGTTCTACTTTTAGCCAACCTATATCTAACTCAAGAAAATTTACTTTACGGGGTTTCGAGTGGGAAGCTTTAAGGGAGTTACAATCAGTAAATACAGTGAATTTTCGTCCATGCAAATAATGACGAAAATTTTCGATTGCTTTTACTACGGCGAGGGTTATAACTCATAAGAGTGACAACGCGTCTCTGAATCTATAGTCTTTCTACTATAATATGCTACCACATGAGGGGCATCATTATGTTTTTGGATAAGTATTGCACCATATCCTTCACTACTTGCATCGGTATGGAGTTCAATGGGCAAGATAGGATCAAAAACTTTTAAAACTGGTTCGGATGTTAAGATATGGATTATCCTTTTATGTACTTGGTCATGCTCTGGGGTCCATCTAATATTACCCTTTCCTTTTGTTAGGGGATACAAAGGGCGAATTATTTGGGAAAAGTTAGGAACAAACTGTCTAAAATACGTAGCTAGCCCTATGAGCTGCCTAACTTGGGTAACAGTTTTTGGAGTTGGGACATCAACTAAGGCTTGTATTTTTTTTGGATTTGGTCTAATTTCCCCAGCTGAGACTATATACCCAAGGTACTCAGTTTGGATTTTCAGAAACGAGCATTTCTTTAAATTGAACGAGAATCCTGCATTGCACAGTGTTTTAAGTAATTTGTCTAATCGATTAAGCCCCTCATCAATATCTTTTGAAATTAAAAGTATGTCATCCATAAAAACTAAAATCTTTTCGTCGTTCATAGGCTTCAGAGCAGTATTAATAGCCTTTTGAAAAATGGAAGGGGCATTGCGCAACCCAAAAGGCATAGCCAAATATTCAAACTGTCCTTTTGGGGTAACAAATGCAGTTTTTTGTATGGAATCATCATGAACAGGTAACTGATGAAACCCAGAAGCCATATCAATACTGCTAAAATAATGAGCACCATGAAGTTTATCAATTTGTTCACCAATCAAAGGTAGAGGATAATGATTCGGTTGAGTATTACTATTCAACTCCCTATAGTCAACACACATGCGTGAACTGCCGTCCTTCTTCTCTACAAGAATGATAGGGCTAGCAAATGGGGATGAACTCTCTCTAATAATATTTGCCGTTATTAATTGCTTAATTTTTTCATCCACTATGTCAGATTCTTGAGGAGATAATCTATACGGTCTCCTATGCACTATTTTATGAGGATCAATTAAATCGATTTTCAACTGTCCCGTTTTAATTCTAGTTGTAGGAAAATGTTCAATGAAATTGTCCGTGTATTGAGTTAATATGTTAAAAAGCTTTACTCTATCAGTTCCTGTCAGGTCAGTATTAATTGAATCAATGTCAAATATAGGTTTGGTTTTGGTACACATATTAGATACCTTACACCGCTTGAATATTAAACCGGTCTCCGAAATCTCAACAAGAACATCGCGCTCAAGTATATCTCTACCTAATAAAATAGCGTCGCGCAGACAATCATCTGGAACTACATAAAGCGTGACGCTAATTTCAATACTTTGGATTTTTATGTCACAATTAATTTGCTCCGTGCTACTAACGATACTGTTTCCAATACCAGTCATGTTGATAAGGTCGTGCGATCTTTGTCCATTAACAAGGGGTGAAATATTTTTCCTAATTAAACTACACTCCGAACCAGAATCAAAAATAAAAGGAAATGTCATACCACTACAATCCAGAGCACCTCTAACAATCTTCGAGCACACCTTGACTTCCTTGCTTCCGGTAGCGGCTTGTTCCTTCTTCGTATAGTCATCCCTCTTGGGGCAGGTAGAGACGATGTGGCTGTTGGTAACACAACATCTTAGTTTAATTATGTTGGCTGCATTGTGTATCCTTTAGCTGCCAACGACAATATACCAATGTAACATTCACTTGCGTTCCATCCGATCTACAATAAACAAGCATAATTTCTACTCGTGGTTTCCTTTAAGGTAGATGACCAGCAAAATACCTATATACAGTCCGCTTCAAAACATGGTCCTATCTCACCGCTAGTATCGCGAGTGTTACCGTGACAGTTCTAAATTTCGACGTGTCGAGAGTATTTTGTTTCGACCAATTTTCAAGAAGCAGCCATTTTGAACGACATTTCGGCGAAGAACTTGTCTCAACAAAAAGGAATTTCAGTTTGGATTGGGTCAAAGAGGAAGAGGATAAAAACCGAGATTTGCAGTAAACTACGCAATCACGTGTTCAATAATTTTATCCACCTTGCGCAAGACAACTTTTTCGTAAAACGAAAGACAAAGGGAATTTGCAGTGGAGCAATCAACGCATTCCGCACGTATATTTTATCTCAGCTTGTTGTTTTTTCAGCTTTTCAGGTAAAAATATATCATTTCCATAATCGGTTGCACGTATTTCCAAAGCAAGGTTTTTTTTTTATTTTGTTCACCGGGCGGATGACGCATGTAGCACAGCACCGTGATTGGACGAGCATCGCACTATAGCCAACATAACGCACGCAAATTTCCTGTACGCTGCGCTGGCGCGGCTCGGACCACGGACGCCATCTTGCCACACCGCCGAGTGCCGACGACAAATTGAAGCGAAAGTTTGTAAACTGTGCTCTGCATTATATTGTTGCACTTAATATTAAGTGTGTGTATAATTTCAGCGTAATATAAGTTTAAATCTTGTAAAAATGACACTAGAAGAAAAGGAAGGCGACGCCATGCAGTCGCTCATAAGGAAACGTGGCGCTTTAAAAGGTTCGCTAACTAAATTTGCTTCTTCATTCAGTGATCCAACAGTGTATTTAGCTTATACAAAACAAACATTAGTATTAAAACAGGAACGCTTAAAATCCACCTTCGATAAATATGAAAATTATAATTTAGACATTTGTGGTTTAGACGCTAGTAAATCCGACATAGACTTTGATTCTACAGAAAATACATACATAAATACGCGTTCACTAATCATAGAATTAATCGAAAAATTAGATAAACAAGAAATTGAATGTGGAAATAAGCCCTCCTGTCAAAATATACAAACTAAGTTACCTCATATAACCATACCTAATTTTGATGGTAAATATTCAGATTTCAAGGCTTTTATTGGACTATTTGATAGCTTAATACATAATAGTACCAGACTTGATAATGTACAAAGATTCTTTTATTTAAGGAGTTATTTACAGGGAGAACCCTTAGATTTAATTAAAAATTTAACCATTACAAGTGAAAATTACATGGAAGCTAGGTCTATTCTACATGATAGATATGACAATGAATATAAAATCACAAATGAGTTAATCAGTTCACTATTAGATATAAATCCCATACCAAGGTCAACGGCACATAATATTAGACACTTTTTGTCAATTGTTAAGCAACAACTAGCTGCTCTTAGAAACTTAAATATGCCTGTTGATCAGTGGGATGCTATTCTGTTATGCATACTCACAAGGAAGCTGGACACCTATTGCAATAGGGAATTTCAATTAATTAGGGAAAAGGAAACAAAGGTAGCACATTTGTTGGATTTTCTAGATAGGCGAGCCCAAGCATTGGAGAATGTGGAGAAACCAGTGGCGGATCGTCCAAGGGTAGCTAATATATTGATAAAAGATAGGAAGGAAAAACCTCAAGCTTCAACATCCACTTCATTTCAACCTGCCTGCTTAATATGTAAGTCTGCTCACAAGCTTTTTTTATGTGCACAATTTAAATCAAAAAATGCATCAGAACGGCTTCAATTTACAGAAGAGCATGGTTTGTGTAAGGTGTGCCTCAATAAACATAATAATAAATGTAGGTTTCACTTTAAGTGTGACATTTGCAAGCAAGGTCACAACACACTACTTCATGTTGATAAGGCACAATCACCAGTAATTTTGGCTTCTCAAGCAAGCAATCAGGTATTATTACCTACGGCTAGAATAAAGCTTATTGCTAAGAATGGGACTGAGGTGCATGTGAAGGCATTACTTGACAGTGGTTCTCAAGCGTCTTTCATTACAACTGAACTTGCACGCCTACTTGACTTACAGCCTAAATCAATTAACACACCTTTAACTGGCATAGGTAATAGCAAAGCTAAGCTATCAAAATGTGTTAACATAGACATCCACTCTTTAATCCAGGATTATAAAATAAATGTGAATTGCTATCTTTTGGATTCTATCACTACTAAACTGCCTCAGATTAAATTCAGTGGGGAGGGTCTGCTGCTTCCCGCAAACATAACACTAGCTGACAACACTTTTAATGAACCTAGTACAATACATATTCTATTAGGAGCTGACATCTTCTTCCAGGTGCTACTACCGACTGAGCCAAATAGGTTCCAGTCCAACTCCGGGAAAGATGTAAGAGAAAATGTTAAGTCTACAGTACCTGTGTTAAATACTGTCTTCGGTCATATTGTTGCTGGCACCGTACCTACCCACACTGCTCATTCACACATACCGGTAACACTTTTTTGTAAATCCCAAGATTACCTTCATACATTGAATGAAAATTTTGAAACCTTTTTTGAAGCAGAAAAGGTCCCTGAGTATTTTCCAGAAAAACTTAGTGAACATGATACTTGTGAAAAACTTTTCTGTGAAACTGTCAAATTAGATACAAAAAGTAAGAAATTTCAAGTAGCCTTGCCCTTAAGGCTGCCATTAGATTCTATCAGAGAGACCCTTGGAGACTCATTGTATTTAGCTTCAAGGAGATTTCACAACTTAGAAGTTAGATTCAAAAAAGATCCTCTTTTGCATAGTCTTTATAAGGAATTTATTCACGAATATATTGAAAAAGGTCATGGAACTATAATAGACATAAATCAATATGACCTCAAAAAAGATCCTGTGTTCTTTTTGCCACATCATCCTGTCTTAAAACTTGATAGAAAGACTACTAAATGCAGAGTTGTCTTTGATGGATCTATGAAGACTACAAATAAGATTTCACTAAATGATTTATTGCATAATGGCCCTGTTACTCAAAAGGAACTTATAGACATTTTGTTGTTGTTTAGAGTAGATGAATATATTTTTGTGACTGATATCAGAAGTATGTTCAGATGTGTAGAATTAGATCCAAAGTATAGGCCCTTGCAAAACATTCTATGGCGGGACAGCCCAGAACAAGGTTTGCAATATGTTCAGTTGAATACAGTTACTTATGGCATGAAGTCTTCTTCTTACTTAGCCACAAGGTGTTTAAAGGAACTAGTAAGCCTGTATGGAGAAAAATTCCCTCTGGCTGCTTTTATCATAAATAACTGTACATATATAGATGACGCCATTTGTTCCCAAGGTTCTCCAGAGCTTTTGATAAAGGCAAAGGAGCAACTCTGTAGTCTTTTAGAATTAGGGGGTTTTCAGTTACATAAATGGGTTTCTAATCTGCCTGAATTATTACATGATATTCCTAAATCAAGACAACATTTTGATGACATTGATTTACAGAAAAGTAACTTATCCTTTAAAACCTTAGGTATAAATTTTAATGTTAAAACCGATTCATTTATAATTTCAAGTCCCAAACCAATCGAAGACTTTCCAGTTACGAAGCGCGGCATTTTAAGCTATATCAGTAAATTCTATGATCCGCTAGGTTTGGTAGGTCCAGTCATAGTATGCGCTAAGGTAATTATGCAGCAGCTATGGCTAGCTAAGATTGATTGGGACAGTACCCCCAATGATAAGATTTCGCACTCATGGCGAGAGTTTTATAATAGTTTACTTAACATGAGACCAATAAATGTGCCACGATACACAAATTTACACAACACAAATTTGATACAGATCATAGGTTATGCAGATGCATCAAAAAATACTGCCTATGGTTGCTGTGTTTATTTACGAGTTGTCAATGAAACTGGTAGTATAAAAGTTTCTTTACTCTGCTCAAAAAGTCGCATAAATCCAATTAAACAAGACATGACTGTTCCACGCCTAGAGCTCAATGCTGCAGTATTGTTGGCTAAATTAGTCAATCGAGTCCATGATACATTATCACTAAAACTGAAGATCGATGAAGTTATTTTGCACTCTGATTCTCAAATTGCTTTAGCTTGGATCAAAACGCCATTGATAAAGCTCAGTGCATATGTAGCAAATAGAGTAAAAATACTTTTAGAGCTATCTCATAAATTCACATGGGCTTACATAGGTACTAGCGAGAACCCTGCCGACTGTCTTAGCAGAGGTGTCTTACCTCATGAGTTAGAACAACATCCATTATGGTGGAAGGGTCCAAAGTTGTTGCATACATGTAAGTATGAGCCGGAGCTAAATTTAGCTATTCCAAGCCGCTTACCTGAAACCAAAGAGGCCTCCACATCCTTCAATGCTATGGTTTGTTCTCTTTCTACTGATGAGCAGAATCTAACTTTAGAATTTCTAGATAATTATTCTAATATTAATAAGATGCAAGGGGTCTTAGCTTACGTATTACGCTTTGTTCAAAATGTAAGGTCAAAAAATAATAAAACTAAACTTTGTTATTTGACAAGTCAAGAATTAAGTAACTCATTGTTGTTAATTGTTAAACATGAGCAGCTAAAACATTACAAAGATGAATTTAATGCCTTAAGATCTAAGAATGTAATTGTTAAAGGTAATTTAAAGCCTTTGAGTCCATTTGTTGATGGCAATGGTCTTCTGCGAGTAGGAGGCAGGTTACATAATGCTTCTATTTCCTATTCACAGAAACATCCAATACTCTTACCTCGAGAGTCACGGATAACAGAGTTAATAATTGAAAATGAACATGTTAAAAATCTACATGCTGGACCTAGACTAGTATTGTCATCGATTAACCAAAGGTTTTGGATTGTACAAGGATTGAGACAGGTAAAAAATGTTTTACATAAATGCATTACTTGCTTTAGATTAAAGGCAGAATCAGCCAAACAACTGATGGGCAGTTTACCTGCAGACAGAGTAAATATCTGTCGCCCTTTTCAAAAAATAGGCATGGACTTTGCAGGTCCTATTTCAGTTAAGGTAGCTAGAATCAGAAAGCCAATCATTACAAAGGGTTATGTTTGCCTCTTTGTGTGTTTTGTGACAAGGGCTATACACCTTGAGTTAGCCTCAGATCTAAAAACTGAAACCTTTCTTGCTTGTCTCAAAAGGTTTGTTTCTCGTAGAGGACTACCTACTGATATTTATTCAGATAACGCATCAACATTTAAATGTGCTAAAACACAGCTTGATGAGCTGTATAAATTACAAAATTGTCAAATGCATCAGAAACAAGTATATGACTTTGCTGCACAGAAGGGTATTAACTTTCATTTTTTGCCTTGTTATTCTCCAACTTTTGCCGGACTCGCAGAAGCGGGAGTCAAGAGTATGAAATATCATTTAAAGAGAGTCATGCAAACTTCCTCACTTACATATGAAGAACTTAATACACTTTTGTGTCAAATAGAGGCTGTATTAAACAGCAGACCTCTCATGCCATTGTCTGCAGATGTAAATGATTTTTCATGTATCACCCCTGGACATTTTCTCATAGGATCACCTCTAAATTCATATCCTGAACAAGAAAATGCATCTATTTCCAGATTAAAGTCTTGGAACGTTTGTAACAATCTTAAACATTCATTTTGGAAGCAATGGAGAAAACAATATCTTAATATATTACAATCTCGCCCTAAGTGGACCGATGTTCATCCTAACATTAAGATAGGCTCTCTTGTTATATTAAAGGATGATAATTTAGCCCCTTTGTATTGGCCTATGGCCAGAGTTACGCAAGTCTTTCCAGGGACTACTGATAACAGGGTTAGAGTAGTAGAAGTCATGACCTCTAATGGTAAAACTCATAAACGGTCTATCACCAAGGTATGTTTGCTGCCTGTAGACAATGATAGTGTTTAAATGTCAGCAAATACTTGTTTTACAGTTACTTAGACAATAAGGTGCATACTCAATTAAAATGAGTAAATTGTTAAATTAAATTAAATTTAATTTTTTATAATACATAGGTATTGTTACCAATGTATAATACATAGGTACTACTTAACATTTGTTATTTGAAGTTGCTTGGTACTTGTTTTTTCCTGGTGGCAAGACTGACTGTGTCATGTATGTTATCTACTTATATTGTTTTGTAGATGTATAAGTAAGCGTAAACATTTTTTTTTAAAAACTATAGTTTAGTTCATTCACTTATAAAGTTAAAACTTTTAATTTAAGGTCGCAAGTGTAAGGGCAAAATGTTCTCTTGAACATAAATTAATATGTAACACATCAAGTGTGTGGTATTTATGAACTATTTATATACAGATTGTTACAAGTTTAGCCTTTCAATTTGAGTTTAGTGGCTGTGTAGCTGTAATAATATTTTTATGTTATCCTTTTTAAACTGTCAAGCATTATGTTTGTCTAAGCATTGTACTTGTTTGTTTTAAGTACTTGTGTATCTTCCTAGGGTTGTCAAAACTTTATTATAGGCTTATTATTAAACCATTTGTCGCCCTGGCCAATATGTTGGTAACACAACATCTTAGTTTAATTATGTTGGCTGCATTGTGTATCCTTTAGCTGCCAACGACAATATACCAATGTAACATTCACTTGCGTTCCATCCGATCTACAATAAACAAGCATAATTTCTACTCGTGGTTTCCTTTAAGGTAGATGACCAGCAAAATACCTATATACAGTCCGCTTCAAAACAGTGGCCCGGTTCCCCGCAGACGTAGCATGTGACTTGATGCCTCTGGTTGACGCGTTTATCCGTAATCATTGATCCATTTGGTTTATTTCGTTCACGACAATCAGCTGCTCGATGCCCAGGCTTGTCACATACGTGGCAATTGCCACGAAAGGGAAACGTAGCACGAGAGCGTTTGACATCGGAATCGTTTGGCTCGGAAAATTCCGATTTTCTTTTCAAGGAGATACCTCGTAGTACTCGAAATAGCTGGGATTTGTCATTTACCACAGTGGAGTTTAATTCACGACGTATTTGAACATCACACTGTGATAAAACGGAAACGGCAAAGCCCGTCACAACCTTTTCAGGTAAATTCGTGTCTGGGATATTTTCGATCAGTTGCCAAAGACGTAAACATGACTGAGCGGGGGTTTCATTAGCAGTTATTTGAAATTTGAGGATACTGTCAAAGTGATCCTGAATAAGCATAGGACGAGAGAACTGAGCTTTCAAAGTCTCTTGAATATCTTCCCATCGATATTGACTGGGAGGTATTTTGGTCAATAATGTAGCTGCGCGGCCTCGCAGACCATGGGTCAGCGTTATGATCAGATCCAGACCTTTAAGATTTTTGCCCTTAATTATGGCGTCCGTCAATCTGCACCAGCCCTCTATATCTGAATTTAGGTCGTCGGGGTCAAATGGTACCAAAACTGTGAAAGGGTGTGACGGTGCATTGGACCGGGGTAGCAGGGCATCAGTTAATTTTGAAAGAATCGTTTCTAAACTATGCGAGGGTAGCGAACTATTCTCCTGCATATTTTGTGCTGACGAAGTGCCAGAGGTGGGCGGGCAATCGTATCCCACTTCTGATGTCGGGTTAGGTCCAGACATTAGAAGTAAAACTCGTGTACACAAATGCACAAAATTTATTACTATAATCAAATAATCCAAATATCTTAAATCGCAATAAGGATAGTAATCGGGCAGTACTGACTGTCGAGAGACAGTGGTCCGTGCACCGGGACGCAATCGTTCGGAATGCGTGTCGTCTCAACAGCGCAGCTCGTTATAAAGGCGGTCGCTTGGGGAGGGGAAACGTCACAATATTTTACCAGTTTGAATCCAAGTCTTTTGAGCCAAATAATCGATGTAAAATCGATTAAGTAATATTTCAAATGGTGCGTCCGGTGCACGTTCCACTAGCGCCATCTAGTCGCCGTCTCTCGCAGCCTGACTACAGTATGGCTGCCGTCATATGCTTGTACATAATTTAATAACACCCACTTAACAATAATCAAGTCAAGCTACAAATATTGACAATACGCAATCCCAGCACGTCCGTCTAGCTCTGGTGTCGCCGCAAGAGAGCCCTGATCGCGTTCGCACGACCCACCTCTTCAATCCTTCCCTCACTCCAAGCGGCAAGTGACGTCATTAAGTCACGCCCAATAAAAATAAGTGTTGCCAATTATTTCCGCTTATTCGGCTTCTCCTGACAGCGGTGCGCCCTCGCCCGCCTGAACTGAGAGAAGGTTCTGCTGAGGGCCGTCATCCTCATGGGATGCCAAAACAGGAACACGTACGTCCGCGTCCTCCTCATCGTTGTCATCTAAAGGAAGCATAAAACATTGTTCGCATTAGTCTTGTAGCCGTCGTTCGGGAGGCTGCTCTTAGGAACAGTGTCAAGAATATCTTCCAGTATCGCAGAGCCCACGGGATGCGATATCAGCAAGCAGAGCCCTCAGGGTGCTTGAAACCAGTACAGAGCCCTCAGGATATAGACAGAGAAGTACCATTAAGGATGTTCTCAATAATCGCAGAGCCCTCAGGATGCGATACCAGCAAGCAGAGCAGTCAGGATGCTTGAGAAAGTACAGAGCCCTCAGGATGTACACAGAGAAGTACCATTAAGGATGTTCTCCATAATCGCAGAGCCCTCAGGATGCGATACCAGCAAGCAGAGCCCTCAGGATGCTTGAAACAAGTACAGAGCCCTCAGGATGTACATAGAGAAGTACCATTAAGGATGTTCTCCATAATCGCAAAGCCCTCAGGATGCGATACCAGCAAGCAGAGCCCTCAGGATGCTTGAAACAAGTACATAAATATAACGGTCACATTATGCATTTCATAAATAAAGGATGTTGAGCACAAGTAGCTTACGTTCAAAGAAAGCGGTACATACGTCGGGGGTCCATTCCCCGCGGCAAAGTGTTATGTATTATGCAGCTGCTTGGGTGGTCTTCCCGTAAGAGCCAGCAACTAATTTTAACTCATATCGACCATGTGGCAACGTCTGTAGTACTCTGTATGGGCCTCGCATACCGGAATCCAACTTGCCCGTGGCTTGACTTGTCTTGCGAACAAATACCAGGTCGCCAGTTTTGAACGAGGAGCTTTGCGCCGTTCATTAGTGCGACTGTCCTGACGGGAACGGTTCGCATCGAGAGACTCCGAAGCACGTTGTCGAGCAAGCTCACGCAGCGACTCCCGGTTCGGACTGGTTGCCTCTAAAGCTACATCACGCACCAGAGCTCGTATGAGGGGTGTTTTTCCATCACCGCCAACTAACTACGTCCACCGTCTCGAGTTTGTAGTAGCACCGCGCCGTACCCTAGTGCTGACGCATCAGTATGTACCTCAGTGGGGAAGGAAGGGTCAAAAATAGCCAACACTGGCTCATTCGTCAACCTTTTAATAATGTCCTTACGAACCTTTTCTTGCTCCTCACCCCATCGAAACAGTACACCCTTGCGGGTCAAGTTTGCTATACATGACGTTTTATGTGAGTAGCCTGGGATATAGCGCCTAAAATATCCAGCCAGACCCAGAAATTGTCTGACTTCTTTAACATTGCTTGGCACCCTCGCATCGACCAGTGCTTGGACCTTCAATAGACTCGGCCTAACCTGACCATTACTGATCGTTCTACCTAGGTATTCTATTTCTGTAGTAAGAAACCTACACTTTTTCAAGTTGATAGAAAACCCCGCACTAGTCAGGGTTCCTAGAACCTCCCGTAATGTCTGTAAACCTTCAGCGATAGTATGGCTAGGTAACAGTATGTCATCGATATATACGCAGGCTTTACCAGTATCGATGAATGTACCCAATGTGGTGGATATTATGCGCTGATATACTATTGGTGCGTTGGCGAGTCCATATGGCATTTTTAAATACTCGTAGCGGCCCTCTGGAGTTACGAATCCCGTGCGATGAATTGACTCCTCATCCAACTTTATCTGATGAAATCCAGTGGCCATATCTAAACTGGTAAAGTACCTGGCTTTCCCTAAACGGTCGATGTGATCATCTATTAGCGGTAAGGGGTAGTGATCCTTTACCGTATTCGCGTTCAAGGCGCGAAAGTCAACGCAAAGCCTATCGCTACCGTCCTTTTTCTTCACGAGCAATATAGGACTCGACAAAGCTGATTCTGACTCTCTAATGATTTGTTTTTCAAGTAGATACCGAATTATCTTTCTAACGCGCAGTTTCTCATCATAAGACATTTTGTATGGTCGGTAGACTACTGGAGTTTCATTATGTAACTTAATATGCATTGTACCTGTATGCACAGTGGTAGTAGCCGTACCCACAACGAGATACTTACCAAATTCGTTAATGATACGCATTAATTGTTCCCTTTCCGCACCTGACAGCGATGTATCTATCAGCACATTTATTGGATCAGACTTGATTTGCAAAACATTGTCACGTCGCGTAAGCCGTTGTACTCCACGCGTCCGGGTGTAAGTCACACCGTCTCTATTTAATACATCTGTACCGACAATCACTGGCGTGTTCATGCATTTATCCGAAACGATGTGAAAGTCAATTTCGAGGGTAATATTTGAAAATTCTACTATTAACGTAGTACGAAACGATGTTTCTATGTCCTGACAACCTATACCTCGCAAAACTCGATATGAAGGCAATCAAAGAACGTCAACTGGCACACCCTGAATAACTGCCGTCGTAATATCGTTTTGTTTGTAAACATCAACTGATTCGCGACAGAAGTTAACGTTCGACTTACCACGCGATTCGGCGCGCTGCTTTGTAAAACAATCTTCGACTTTATGGCCAACCTTTTTGCAAAAAGAACAGAGTTCTGATTTTGGTATCTGCCTGTTCGAATTATACGCATTCCTAGAAGTTTCGGTTTTGGCACGTTTTGGGCACGTGTTCTGTTTGTGACCAAAGCCATTGCAAGAAAAACATCTAACACGGTAGTCTACGCGTTCTCGTTTGCGAGGATTGGGTTGTAAATCGTATTTCCGGAAGGTACCCCGTGTTCGCGTTGGTGTAACTTGGCTTGATTTTAAATAAATCGATAAAAAATGTACTAGGCCGTCAGGTAACAGGTTCGCATTAGTAGCCGCGGCGCGAATCTGCGGGTCGGTAATGCCCCTTATAATTACCGCTGCTATTAATTCATCACTCATTCCGTTAACAATGCGTAACCGTAATAAGGAACGCCTGGCATATTCTGCATAGGTGGGGTAGTTATCGGAGTTCGTTTTCATCACGTCAAACAAAATACTTGCAATATCGATCCGTGATGGACACAAAGTTTTAAATTCTCGTTTGAAATTTGACCAACCACGATCGTTACTAACCCATTCGTTGAGCCACAGCTTCGCGTCACCCTTAAGACAATTTCCTATACGCGCCAAACACTCGCGATCATCCCATCGATTTAAACTGCGCACGTGATCAACTTCCGTACACCACACATCGAAATCATTTAAACATGGATCAAAATTCGATATAAAAATATGATTCGACCTTACCGGTATAGCGTTAATTACACTCACAAGTTTTTCGGTAACCTCACTCATTACCATGTCGGCACTGGACTGCACCGTACCCGTGCAAGGTACGGATGCGGCGAAGCTTACGAAGCAAGACTCCGACTCCGTTGCTGGCACGACAGTGCCGTCCAGGTGCGAAGATGGCGTCATACTCGGAGGAGCCGTAACGTCGCGTGACGTACCCGCATTATTCTTATTCGAAGCACCACTCACTGAACACAAGGCAAACGATTTTGAAGTCAAACGTCGAAGTCAAACGATTTTGAATCGTTTGACTGCCTTGGAAGATTCCAAGGCAGTCAAACGATTCAAAATCGTTTGTAATTGTTGCTCCAAACCAGAGATAGGCGGCGTGTCACTACCTTTACGACCGTTATGCCTTTTGCTTTGCTACATTGTTTAATTATTCCTCTCTTTTTTTTGTTTTATTTACTACTCAACAATAATTTATTGCACACTGAATTTAAATCAAGGAAGCCGTGCTCAGAGCGGAGAGGATTCCCACTTCTGAAGTTATAAATCTATTTCGAAATACTAAAAAAGAGAATGTATGCTTGTACACAATTTAATAACACCCACTTAACAATAATCAAGTCAAGCAACAAATATTGACAATACGCAATCCCAGCACGTCCGTCTAGCTCTGGTGTCGCCGCAAGAGAGCCCTGATCGCGTTCGCACGACCCACCTCTCCAATCCTTCCCTCACTCCAAGCGGCAAGTGACGTCATTAAGCCACGCCCAATAAAAATAAGTGTTGCCAATTATTTCCGCTTATTGTACCTATTTAATATTGTTGTACCGAAAATACTTTGAAGTAATTCACATGAGTATTTTATTCCCTATAAGAAAAAAATTCAAGACAGTTTTTTAATCACTTTATTTCAATAATAAAACTTGATAAATAGAAAACTAATTCTTTCTTTTATTAAAAACAATACCTGTGCAATTTACGAATTAAAACTAAGAAAGTATTAATTAGAAATATTTCTTCGACGATTTATGCCTCTATCTCAATATTGAAAAAAAACGTAATATTCCACGATTTTACAAGATAATTTTAATAAAAAACTGCAATATTTTAAATGACTTCATTTACGTCAAATTGATTTGATCACATATTTTAGTGAAAAGTGAAATAAGTACGAACTCTTTTTTAAATTCTTCTCTAAAGTGTATTCTTGATTAAAAAATTATATTTTTCTATCTTATTCTAATACTTCATTAATAACGCTACATAAATCTGTTTTTGTACTTGGCCTAACCCTTCTATTTTTCTTTTTTTGATTTTTTAAAGTTATCAATCTAAGCATGTCAAACGTTAAATGCGATTTCCCACAATATTGAAATTCTAAGTTAATTCAGTTTATGAAAAAAGGTGCGATATGTTGTTCTCATAATTCATTATAATTTTTTGCATTTTAGGTGATAATGGTGATGCCACGTGTTTCCATAGGCAAAACAATTGTAGCATTAATAAACAATCATAATAACTCATCCAATGAACAAGTTACGTCCAATAAAACCAGTGTGTGCTAACTTTTGTTTTTTGTTGTAATTATTTTTTGTTCTCGCGTATCTATATAGAATTAAACTATATAAATACCAACCAAACAACACAAGAAATGAGATCTTTATCAAATGGGAGTAGTTCTTCTACCAGCTCGTCATCTGATTCAGATTCATCAGGTGATACGTTTATTGAAAGTTAATAATTTAATTGTTATACTGAATCGAATTTGCTTACAAAAATATTAAATTAAATATTAAGTTTATATTTATTTTGTAGATAGTGACGACTTGTCAAAGATCCAATATATGCCACCTGAGGAACTTCTTCAGCAGAATAGGGCTGAGTTAATCGAGACAATTGACTATTCAAATCCATTACCATCTACTTCAACGGCAGATAAAATCATAACTATTTCCGGACCCTCTCTTCTGCAGCGCAGTCATGAATTGCCAGCTGAACAGACAAATGACAATTTCATTGCTAATAATAATTTTCATATGATTCCATTGTCATGTCAAACTTTAACAGAAAATAGGATCATAATTTCGTTTCCTGCAAGTCAAAAGGCAAAACTAGGAAAAAAACGTAAAAGGAATGAAGCAAATTGCACAGAAATGTATTGCACAAGAAAATAAAATAAGAGAACCATGTGGAGATAAATGTCGGTTAAAATGTCAATCTAAACTATCTAAAGATGAAAGGACGACATTTTTTAACGACTATTGGGCATTAGGACATAATAAAAACAATAGATGATGTGTCTTTGAGAACTCTTATTATTTTACAAGAACTTTTACAAAGAAGAAGAATTTAGAAGAGCAGAAATTATCAGAAACAAGAAAAGGATTGACATAAACGTCAAAAAAGCTAATGATCGTAAGCCAGGCACATCGGACAGAAAGAAAGATTTGTTAGACTTGTTAAACAGAAATCGAATTCCATAGTTCTATGTTCGATTTTAAAATTCTTTGCAGAATTTTTAAATTTTATTTTGAGTTTTATGTTCAATTTTCGTTAAAGACTGTAATTTTATTATTGAGGCTGATTTTGTGATACTTTTCTATAAAGGTGACTAAATAATATAGGAAAGTTAATTTATAAGACTGATGGTGTGCTATTTTTATTCCATAACTTAGATAGATTAAGTGTTAATTACCTACTATTCATTTTATTATGAAAAAGATATTAATGTAACTATATTGTAGTTTACTTTTGTTTCCGATGTTAATAAAAGTATTTTCAAAATTGACATATTTTGTTATTATTACTATCAAGTTTACCTTAAATGTAAACTAATTATTGAGTGTAACGTCATAAGTCATAATACTACATTTTTTTTCTATATTTATCTGCAACAATGACATAACTTTTTAAGCAAAGTTTAATATTTTAACAGAAAAGAATACCAATCGCACAATATTTTTGTTTTAGTTTTCTAAAAAGCCAACACTTATCGTATATATTTAACTAGAAACTTTAAAATTGCTCTACTGTAAAATGATATCTTTTGAGAAATGTCGAACTTGTTGCAAATGAGCGTTGTGTATGTTTCTGGACCTAAATTATGTTAAATTTCATATTTTATTTTACACCTACCGCATCATATTTCTAAATAAATAAGTAATGGCCGCCTCCTCTAGTAGGTCCCTGTCGTCCACCGCGGGAAGCGAGAAGGGCGTCGCGCCGTGTGACCCCTACTGTGGTCCTGGGACCGCGAGAGCTCGAATCGGATGTACAGATGATCCGAGAGCGTCTCGACCTCTTCCAGGACACACCAGTTCCTTACTCGTGCTGCGACTGCAGGGGTAGCGAACGAAAGGTCCAGACCGACCCCCACTGCTGTCGCACGCACGTGTTGGTGGAGCCCCTGTTCAGCAAACAGAGGCCCACCGACGCCGCCCACTCCTCAACGGCTTCGCCCCTGGCGTCCGTCGCAGGGGAAAACCACGCAATGGACTTTGCGTTGTAGTCCCCCAGCACGAGGACGTGCCCAGACACTAGTCGCCGCATCGAGGCCTCCAAGTTGTTAAGGAAGACCTCAAAGTCGTTCAAACTCCGGTTGGGGGAGAAACATACACCATAAATGGTGATTCCCCCCCAATCGGCGGCAACATATCCAGTACCCTTGTCTTTTAGCGACAAGGGCGGGGAATGAGCCGATGACTGCCACGGAGCCGTCCCGGTCACCCATCCAGTTTGGACGAGGAGGGACAAAATAGGGCTCAGCGACTACGGCAACACCTATCGACCACTGTGCCATGGTTTGCAGGAACTAATTAAATGTAATTTTACCGCGATCCCGCGCGCCCAAAAAATCGCATTCCATGTTTTGTTGTCTTGAATAGTACATGGCTGCACGTCTCTGCACCTTGAGATCGACCGGAAGCACACCCGCCAACACCGGCAAAGCCTCAGTGCTAACTTCCTATATGCCTTGCAAAAGAATATCAGTGCAAGTCGTTGGCCTTGTAACAATTTGCGACGGACAGCGCCTACGGTCGCCCTATCGGCCATACAGGTGCACCATAGCACATAGAACCTAAATAAGTAGCTCCGTATATGATCTTTAATGTATTAAATGATAGACCCTATGTCGCAGTTGATATCCTTGTCAATGCACAGAAACTCTTTTTAGACTTTTCATTAACTATTTTAATATGTTCGATAAATGAAAAATTTCTTTCTAAAACTAATCCTAGGTAACACACTCAGGCCTTATTTTTTACAGTAACCTTGTCAAAACTAATGCTTGGCGGTGATTTGAGGTTACCTTTTAAAAGTAGCTGGAAGGTTTTGTTGGGTGCAAAATTTAAGCGATTACGTTCACCCCATTGAGATATCAAGTTCAAACATCTATTGGCTAATCTCTCAAGCCCCGCCCTAGTATCAGATTCCACCAGTAATAAGCCGTCATCAGCATACGCGTTCAGAGTACATCCGGATGGTATTGGTATCGCAAGAAAATCGTCGAAGCCGATATTCCACAAGTATGGACCTAGCACCGATCCCTGAGGACATCCCATTGTAAGCGCCTTCGACACAGAATGATGACCAAGTCTTAGTTTAGTAGTACCTTGTAAAAAGTACGAAGATATAAGGGAATAAATATTTTTAAAGCACCCCCGTGATTTTAATTTCAGCAACAGCATGGGCCACCATGCGTTATCGAAGGCGCCAGATATATCTAAGAACATAGCCAGCACGTATTGAAATGTTGACTCTGTGACAAACTTTCTAACCGATATAACAGCGTCAGTTGTCGATGTCGTCAACGTAAATCCAAATTGTCTATCATGAAATTTGACTTCACCTGGCAGAAGCCGGGGCACTACAAGACGTTCTAAAAGCTTTCCTAACGATGGTAACAATGTGATTGGTCGGTAGGATTTAGGATCATGCCAACAACTTTTATTTTTTATTTATTATATCTTTATTGTATACACTAATAGAAAAAAAAACAAAACAAAAGATGAGTTACAAATAGGTAAACGTAACAATCGGCGGTCTTATCGCTCACAGCGATCTCTTCCAGACAACCTTATCATGGATTTTAGGT
Organism: Arctia plantaginis; assembly: GCA_902825455.1. Classification (NCBI taxonomy): domain Eukaryota; kingdom Metazoa; phylum Arthropoda; class Insecta; order Lepidoptera; family Erebidae; genus Arctia; species Arctia plantaginis. The sequence continues at coordinate 265,698 of CADEBD010000355.1, forward strand.
ATTTAACAATTTAGGGTAGTATACATACACGTAACACAATATCACGTGAATATTTAAAAATATTTACAAACATAAACAAACACATTCATACACAAATATACATCTATGGACATTACACATATACAAATACACATACATACATACACATATACCCATACATATTTGGAATATATAATATATTAAATAGGGAATCAGAACAGTATTTATAATGACAGATAAAAATCTTTTAATATTTTTTTAAAAGCAGGCAAATTTTTAGCTTGTCGGATTGTTTCAGGCAAGTTGTTCCAGAGTCTTACTGCTTGCACAGTGAAAGATTTATCTGCAAACTGGGTGGAATGTTTTGGCATTTTTAGTTTTAAATTCTCCGATGACCTCAGGTCCCTGCAACGTTTTTTGAGATAAGAGGGTGTGTGAGGATGAAACAGAACACTGTATAAAAGAGAAAGAATATGGAGATTCCGGCGAAGGCGTATTGGTAGCCACTTGAGTTTGGAACGATACTCTGAGATGTGATCATACTTGCGTAAACCAAATATGAATCTAATACAGAGGTTTTGGAGTCGCTCAAGTTTATTCAGTTGGTCTTCGGTGAGATCCAGGTAGCTGACATCGCCATAGTCAAGGATGGGAAGAAGAAGAGATTGTGCGAGCGCAATTTTGGTATTGATAGGAAGGAAGTTGCGTAGCCTTCGCAGAGATCCCGCCGCTGCAAATAGTTTGCGACTAACTTCTCCAATCTGAGGACCCCAGGACAGGTACCTATCCATATAGATCCCCAAGTTTTTAACTTTTTCACTATATGGGACAACCGAACCGTTGCAGGATATAGGTGGTATCTGCTGAAGGTTTACTTTACAGTGCAGCCTGGGACTTCCTACTACTACTACTACTAAACTTTTTGGTATTATACGAATATTACCGCACCGCCATATACGAGGAAATATTCCTTCAGCAATGCAACGTTTAAAGACAGTGAAAATCGTGTCACCCGAAAGTTTACAAGCTTCTTTGATCATTTTGTTAGATATTTTATTATCGCCCGAAGCCTTGTTTAGTGGCAAGGATCTAATGATACCGAGAAATTCGTCTGAAGATGGTAAATCAGACATTGGAGACAGTGGTTGTTCGATGGCCCACTGCCTGATCTGTCGGTGATGATCAGTGTCGTTTTACGGCCGATCGTCAGGTACGAGTGATTCTAAAAGATATTCTGCTGTTTCTTCTACTCCTGTGGTATATCTGTTATTAATTTTGATGTTCTGTATGTATGCAAGGTCGATTGATCTATTTGCCTTAAATTCGTGATACAAAGGTGACCACGGGCCCTCTCTATCGAGTCTATCGACAAGTTTCTGAATTAAGTTTCCCTTCGATTTTTCCACTGCAGCTCTGTAGTGGGACCTGGCAACTCTAAGAGCAATGAGAGCATTATTGTACAAATCTCCTGTTACATTGTGTTTTTTAAAATTGTTTAATTTTCTACGAGCTTTCCGGTAGCTTCTACGTAGTTCGACTAATCTATCATTCCACCAATCACATCTACGAGTGTTAGTGATAGATCCGCGACCAATAGATACATCAGCGCAGTATGTGAAAGTTTCTGATAGTATTTCTGCGCTTTCCTCAGCTGATAAACTACTGCGACTGAAGTTTTTGGTATGAGTTGCAAATAGTGAACCAATCAAAGCCCAGTTCGCACCTTAAGTTTTATATCTAAAATTAAAAGGAGCCCTTTGTGGATCCCGTGCAACCCTTGGTATGAATTCGTACACGATCAAGCGGTGATCACTACACGATGCGTCCGGGAGGACACGCCATCCGGATATCGAGACGTCGCCGCGCGTAAGCGTCACGTCAATAGAAGACTCACCCATTGGGTTGCAAAAAGTTGGTGGTGCATCGGGGGCATTGTGAATAGTAAGATTCATTTCCGCAATGAAATCTTGAATGAACGCAACTTGCCATACCATAATGAAGATGACGCATTGACATCAGCGCCAATGATAATTTTATGTCCCACGAGGAACTGCAAGACGTAACGTAAGTGATGTAAGTGAGGTTCAATAGGATGTGAATATTGAAAATAGCAGCTCACTACGTAAACCTTACAGGTAGAGGATGAGATCTCAGCAACGGCGCAGTGTGACGTCATAAGATTACGCAAAGATGTTACCGTAAAATTAGAACTTGCAACATGTATCCCAGCCTGCGAACGGCAGTCAAGCTGTACTACATTACGACGCAAGCGAGCGCTCTGATATTGTTCTTGTATAAGGACAATGTCTAACTTTTGTTCTAAAATTAAACGGTCTAATTCTGATGTAGCTATTTTATCGTTATTAAGATTTAACTGGCCTATCGAAATATTATCCATTACTTAGTAAGTTACTCTATAATCTTTTTTTTTTTATGTAAGCTGAATTAAACTTTTCAGTAATTGGTATTTAATATTAGCTGCTCCAGTTTTAATTTGTATGTGGCACAGTCGTGTGAGCCGCATCGATGGTCAGATGGTTTTTTGAACCGCCTGCACTGTGCACACGTGGGCTTAAAATTTGGTGTGTCTTTAACTGGACAAGCTCGCGTTTCGTGTGCGGCGGCGCAATTAGCACAAGTAGGGGTTTTAATGGTGCAAAACTTTTGTACATGACCGAATTGCTGACAACTTAAGCAACGAACTACTTCTATATCGTCTATGAATCTACAAGTGGCCCAGTCTATATAAAGTTTATCTTTTGTGTTGGCTAGATGTTTCCGAACTGCTGCCTCCAATTCTAAGCCTATCCATTGACGCCCATTTTCTAGTTTACGATGCCTAACAATTTTGGTTGACTTAATAAAATCGTTGTCACTTAATTTTAATTCGTCCTTGATATTCTGACGGTATAAGGCTGTTAGGAAAGCACGATCTTCCATAGAACCGGGTACGTCTTTTACAATTATACGGGGCTTTCGGCCTTTCGGTTTTTCTAATCGTAACCCTACTGATTTAATGGCGTCTACGGATTCCAGTTTCTTAAGCTGCCGTTCGTTAGCTACATGTAACACGACGCCTGCCTTAGAGGTTTTTTTAACGCCTACAATTTGGAAACCCTCATCGCTTGGTTTAATAGCCTTCATGAGAGCTTGTTTCGTTGCTGACGAGGTCGCATAGTCTGCTAAGCGTTCCGTAGTGGGATAGGCAATAACACAAGGCCTAGGAACGCGCGCTTCAGTAGGTACCGGGCACGGGGCAGATTTAGGTGGTAAGCGAAGCTTAAGTTTGTCCGCGTACGTTAAACTCGTTTGTTGAGTTGCAATAGCCTCCATTTGTCGTTCAAAATTCGCTAACTTCGCTTCGTTGCTAAAGGATTTTATTGCTAACATTGATACGATACCGGTAATTCGTTGAGTAATATCCATAATCGCCGTTTTATTACCTACATTAATCCGAGATCCCTGATCATTAACTAATTCATTAATTTTTGATAAGTAATCGGTGGCCTGTGACATTAAGTCACAGTAATTGTACTCCCCACAGTTATCACGACCGGTAGGAGACGAAACATTTCCACTTAAGTTCGAATTAATAATGCGTCTACGGCTTCCGTCTTTCGGCGTGAAATCCGCAGGTGACACTTAGTCTGCTCTTACGACACCCACGGGATGAATAGGGGTGGTGACACTCTGTATTCTTAATGCGTCACCACACGGATACACACGGACCTTCGCGCCTTCAGCCCCAGGGAACTCGAATACTCGAGCTCCCGTCTGGGCACGGCGCAACCTCATCCCTGCCGTCTCGTACTCAGTGGCGAGACCGGGACGGGCCCCTTTAAAGAGGGCCGCGTACGTGAGCCCGCCACTGGCCGCCTCCGGCGACAGGGTGACTACTACAGCCGCGGTTTTGGGCGGCTGCAGCTTCCGCGGCCTCTTATTAGAGGCCGTTGCCATCGGTGGTGAAGGCTGGGCTTGGGCCGCTTTTTGAGCAGCCCTTCTAGCCCGCCTTTGGGACTTATTTGAGCTCCTCGCCTCCTGCCAACCCTCGTTGGAGGGGGTAGGTACGGAGGGGCCCGGCAGGGGTGTTGGAGTGGGGAGCGGAGGGAAAGCCACTCCACTCCTCGGCTCCGCTTTAGGCCCCGTCTTGGCCGGCACCTGGGCCGGCGCCTAAGCCCGCGCCTTGACTGGCGCCTGGGCCGGTGCCTTGGCCCCCCTTCTCGGCCCCTGGGGAGCCGGTGGAGTCAGGGCCGACGCCGCCGCCGCGTAGGAGACGCGGCCTCCCACAATGGGGAACGCGGTCGGCGCAGCGGCCTTAGGCCGCTGCGAAGACGTAAGCGAAGGGCGCACAACCGGCGCAGGGGGCAGTCTCGCCTCCAGACCAGCCAGCCGTCCGTCCAGCATATGCTCAACTGCGTCAAGAATTTTACGCAGTTGGGCGTCAGGTACCCCTGAGTTTGTGGTAGGGGCAGGCTGGGACGTGGACGGGGCCTCCCGCTCGGGGAGGTTCGTCTGGAAGCGGGCGAACTGAGCACTCAGCTCGTTCACCCGCTCCGTCAACCTCTCATTAGCCGCCTGCAGGCGAGACATCTCGCCTATCAGGTCCTCCACGACCTCCGACACAGCGGAGGAGTCCTTAAGGGCCCTCACAAAGGAGCCCTTAAGGTTCACGGACTTGGTGGCCACCTTTTTAATTATGTCCACCGCCGCTCTCGCCCTCTCCTGTACAGACACGGGAGCCCGGGGGGCATCTCCCTCCACCGGCTCCCGAATCTTAAGCAGGAGATCTGCGATCTCCTCCTCCGCTACGGCTTCGCCTTCCGCTCGGACACGCCTGTAAAACTCCGCCCCAGAGAAGACGGAGCCCGACGGGACGGGGACAGGGGCACGCGACCTCGCGATCGGCGTCCGTGACCGTCCTCGCTGGCTGCCGGCCACCATAGGTGGCAGCATGTCCTGCGAGGGGTCAACACCCTCCTCTCCGGAGCGTCCACGCTTGCGACTCCCAGTGTCGCGGAGTTCAACATCCATAGCGTCCAGTGCGTCAATCGTCACACTGGAGCCACCGTCTGATGAAGCAACGGACCTGGAGCGAAGACGCTCCGATGTTCTTCGGCTCCCAGCAGTCAGTCTGACTACTAATACTGAACTACCCATCAGCCATGCATCCCCTGGCAACGCACCAGAACATGGGATTCGGGGATTTTTTTAAGAGAGGTTTTCTTCCACGCGGTCCGGGCGGTTAAGCTAAGACCCTCGCCCCCGATCAGAGCCGCGAGACTTGACCACAGCGCTCTTCTCGGGATTACGATATGCCGACGGTGACAGGGAGACTACTTCCCCCTGCCTGCTCGGCGGTACTGTCAGTACACGCCGAGCTCGTCCTCCTTTTTCCACCGCTATTAGCGTAGAAACTGGCCCCTACAAGGCCCCACCTTCTGGTTTTTTTACCGAGGTTTTCTCCTCCATGCTCCGAAGAGCGAAGAGCCAGCAGAGACCAGACCTTGCCCGAAAGCCGATAAACGGCTTCCTCCTTAAGAATATTAATCGCCGCTGGCGATAATCCTCTCCTCCAAGTGAACAAGGAGAAAATAGTGCCATCGCCAGCGTTTCCAGGGTGCACCACGGGGAGGTTTTCTAGCGTAGCACCTCGCCTGACCTATCGGCAGATGAACGTCGGGCCTCCCTCGTGTTTTGGGTGAGACGAGTTCAAGCAGCACGATTTGCTAGTGAGATTAGGACGATCGGGTCCTTAGGTCGATTGAAGGGAGCCATTTCACGGCTGAATCCCTTCATTTATCAATCGGGTTTATTTCGAGTTGGCGGACGGTTACGAAACTTTCAGTTGCCTTACGGTGCACGTCACCCTCTCCTGTTACCAACAGATGGTGACTTGGTTCGGCTTCTGATTCAGGATCGGCATATTAATAATTTACACGCAGGTTGCAACGCCCTTCTGGCGATTTTACAACGTGAATTTTGGATATTGTCTGCGCGTCGGTGCGTCAGGTCAATTATATTTAAGTGTGCTACCGACTAAGGGCGACTTCAATGCAACTAGTTATTGGTGATCTACCGGCGGATCAAGTGTCGGTCACTCGACCCTTCGAAGGTGAAGGTACGGACTTCGCAGGCCCATTCATGGTCAATTCCTCACACTTACGGATACGCGAAAACTATACTATACTATTACTTGAGAAAATCTATAAATCTTATTTATGTGTGTTCGTCTGTCTCTCTACTAAAGCGGTTCATTTAGAGTTGGTTTCGGCACTTACTACTGAGGCGTTTATCGCAGCGCTTGAGCGCTTTGTGTCACAGCGGGGATTACCTAGCCTCATACGGTCGGATTGTGGCACCAACTATCAAAGTGCTGATCGATACCTACAGGAGGTGCAGCAGTTCCTTACGGATAAAGCCAAGGAAATCGGTCAAACGTTGGCCAAACGGGGAGTCACCTGGAAGTTTGACCCCCCCCCCCCCTCTTTGCCCTCACTGAGGAGGAATATTTGAGGCCACAGTTAAGTCAGCTAAGACTCATATGCGGCGTGTCATTGGGGAAACAATTTTTACTTTTGATGAGCTTGTCACGGTCCTCTGTAGAGTGGAGGCAACTCTAAATTTACGGTCATTATGTTCGCTATCGTCGGATAATAATGACTTGGAGGTCTTGACGCAGGGTCATTTCCTCGTTGGGCAACCACTAACGGCTTTACGGAAATATCCTTATGACGCTGTCACTCGGAATCGGTTGTCACGGTTTCAAATGCTCCAACAGATGGCTCAGGATTTTAACCGTCGGTTTTTGTTAGAGTATTTGAATATCTTGCAGCAGCAAGTGGGAAATCTGGTTCTCATCGAGGACCCTAATGTGTCTTCGTTGAAATGGCGTCGTGGTCGAATTCTTAAACTGTATCCAGGAGCAGACGGTATTCCACTTTCACGGTATTTGGACTAATCCCACCCACACGCCCACAACTTTAACTCCCGTACAACAGAATCCACAGCAGTGACCCACGAACACACCGAGTTATGACACTCGGGAAGTCCCAGGAAGAAATTAAACTGTCTTGGAACCCGCAACGAAATTAATCAGAAGAAAATTGGAGGAGTTGGAAATACAGTAAATAAACTTCCCTCCTTAGCAAAGCGGGAGGCAAAATGAAGTAAAATAGGCATACACCCTTTTAAACAGGGAAGCACCACGGCCACAAAATATTACGGGTCCTAGGTGAGCTATATTTGATTTCTATAATATGTATGGCAGAATCGCCTAAACGCACGGACATTCACCCTAGTTGACAAAGATTCCCATAGTATACCGCCCCAGATGTCACTTGCAAGTTATTCAGCATTATATTACGTTCATTATACCAAAGACTACATTGCCAGAGGATATGATTCCCTTGGATGATTCGTCCCAGCGTTGTTGCCATTCGTCTATGAGGTCATTATAGACATCGGACTGCTGTTGAAGCGATCTTGTAATTTTAAAAAATCGCATTCCATGTTTTCTTGTCTTGAATAGTACGTCCACCCCATTGAGATATCAAGTTCAAACATCTCTCTCAAGAGAGATTAGTCAAAAGATGTTTGAACTCGCCCGAAGCCTTGTTTAGCGGCGAAGATCTAATGATACCGAGAAATTCGTCTGAAGATGGTAAATCAGACATTGGAGACAGTGGTGGTTCGATGGCCCACTGCCTAATCTGTCGGTGATGATCAGTGTCGTTTTCCGGCCGATCGTCAAGTACGAGTGATTCTAAATGATATTCTGCTGTTTGTTCTACTCCTGTGGTATTTCTGTTAACAATTTTGATTTTCTGTATGTATGCAAGGTCGATTGAATTATTTGCCTTAAATTCGGGATACAAAGGTGACCACGGGCCCTCTGCATCGAGTTTATCAACAACTTTCTGAATTAAGTTTCCCTTAGATTTTCCCACAGCAGCTCTGTAGTGGGACCTGGCAACTCTAAGAGCAATGAGAGCATTATTGTACAAATCTCCTGTTACGTTATGTTTTTTAATAGTGTTTAATTTTTTACGAACTTTCCGGTAGCTTCTACGTAGTTCGGCTAATCCATCATTCCACCAATCACATCTACGAGTGTTAGTGATAGATCCGCGACCAATAGATACATCAGTATCATACGCGCAGTATGTGAAAGTTTCTGATAGTATTTCAGCGCTTTTCTCAGCTGGTATGAGTTGCAAAGAGTGAACCAAACAAAGCCCAGTTCGCACCTTTAGTTTTATATCTAAAATTATAGGGAGCCCTTTGTGGATCGTGTGCAACCCTTGTTATGAATTCGTACACGATCAAGGTGATCACTACAGGATGCGTCCGGGAGGACACGCCATCCGGATATCGAGACGCCGCCGCGTGTAAGCGTCACGTCAACAAGAAAACTCACCCATTGCGTTGCAAAAAGTTGGTTGTGCATCAGGGGTATTGTGAATAGTAAGATTCATTTCCGCAATGTAATTTCCGCAATGTTGTTTCAGCAAAATAGTCCAGCGACATATGCCCTGTATATTAATTAACTTGGTTGTGTTTGTTTATGTTTGTCGATGTTCTGTATTTAGTTGAACGGTTACTACCTTCCCTAGGGGACCATCTCTTCAATCTTTTGAACGTCGTATCGCAACTCATTAATTGCATAGCTAGCGGGTTGGGATGGTTATGAAGTCAGTTTCGATACGATGTTATCGAGTATTTTACCTCCTCCTGGACTGTTCTGATTTTAAGTTCACAGTGTACGAGCAATGCCTTTTATGTTTTGTCGTTTGAAGAAAAAAACACAACTAGAACCTTTTAGTAGTTTTTATTGTTTTTCAAAGTATTCACCACGTAGCTTAATACACTTTTCCATTCGCTCAAACCAGTTATTATAACATTTATTCCACTCTAAAGGGGGGGTGTTCAAAATGACTGACTTGAAAGCGTCGACTGCTTCTTCACCGGACTGGAACCTTTGACCACGAAGACTTTTCTTAATTTTATGAAATGTAAAGAAATCGTTAGGGCTTAGGTCAGGACTGTATGGAGGGGGTGCTAGGCTAGAAAACCTCCCCGTGGTGCACCCTGGAAACGCTGGCGATGGTACTGTTTCCTCCTTGTCCTCTTGGAGGAGAGGATTATCGCCAGCGGCTAATATTCTAGCAGAAGAGGTAGCCGTTCATCGGCTCTCGGGCAAGGCCTGGTCCAGCAGGGTGGGCGTGTCTGCCGGTTGCCCTGCTGGCTCTTCGCTCTTCCGAGCATGGAGGAGGAAACCTCGGTAAAAAACCGGATGGCGGGGCCCTGTAGGGGCCACAGTTTCTCCGCTGACAGCGGTGGAGAAAGGAGGACGGGCTCGGCGTGTACTGACACTACCACCGAGCAGGCAGGGGGACGTAGTCTCCCTGTCAACCGTCGGCATATCGTAATCCCGAGAAGAGCGCGGTGGGTAAGTCTCGCGGCTCTGATCGGGGACGAGGGTCTTGGCTTAACCGCCCGGACCGCGAGGATGTAAACCTCTCTAAAAAATTCCCCGAATCCCGTGTTCTGGTGCGTGGCCAGGGGATGCATGGCTGATGGGTAGTTCAGTCGTAAGCGCACTCCCAGCCGGGGCACTTGCGGACCCCTCGGTTGGGCATAAATTTACGCTTGCCCGGGTATTGGGGGATCTCTGCCCGGGTGGACCTTTAGTTCTCCCCCACTCGTGGGAATATAATGGATACTGAAGAAATAAATAAAGTAAAAGGACAAAACAAACAAACAACGAAACAGGCAAGCCAAAAGGACAACGAAACGGTGGGAAAGAAGGAGAAGAAGAAGAGTGGTGGAGTGGATTCGGCGTCCACTGAAGGCGAGGTGGTGTCGAGAACACCTATCTCGGTTGGGCTCCCAGTAGTAGTCTGTAGTAGACTGACTGCTGGGAGCCGAAGAACATCGGAGCGTCTTCGTTCCCGGTCCGCGGCTTCATCAGACGGTGGCTCCAGTGTGTCGATTGACGCACTGGACGCTATGGATGTTGAATTCCGCGACACTGGGAGTCGCAAGCGTGGACGCTCCGGAGAGGAGGGTGTAGACCCCTCGCAAGACATGCTGCCACCTAAGGTGGCCGGCAGCCAGCGAGGACGGTCACGGACGCCGATCGCGAGGTCGCGTGCCCCTGTCCCCGTCCCGTCGGGCTCCGCCTTCTCTGGGGCGGAGTCTTACAGGCGTGTCCGAGCGGACGGCGAGGCCGCAGCGGAGGAGGAGATCGCGGATCTCCCGCTCAAGATTCGGGAGCCGGTGGAGGGAGATGCCCCCAAGGCTCCCGTGTCTGTGCAGGAGAGGGCGAGGGCGGCGGTGGCTATTATCCAGAAGGTAGCCACCAAGTCAGTTAACCTTAAGGGCTCTTTTGTGAGGGCCCTTAAGGACTTCTCCTCCGCTATGTCGGAGGTCGTGGAGGTCCTAGTAGGTGACGTGTTTCGCCTACAGATGGCCAATGACAGGCTGACGGAGCAGGTGAACGAGTTGAGCGCTCAGTTCGCCCGCTTCCGGGCGAACCTCCCCGAGCGAGGGGCCCCATCCACGCCCCAGCCTGTCCCTACCGCGACCTCAGGGGTGCCTGACGCCCAACTGCGGTCAATTCTTGACGCAGTTGGGCGTATGCTGGACGGTTGTCTGGCCGGTCTGGAGGCGAGACTGCCTCCTGCGCCGGTCGTGCGCCCCCCGCTCGCGTCGTCGCAGCGGCCTAAGGCTGCTGCTCCGACTGCGCTCCCTGTTGTGGGAGGCCGCGTGTCATACGCGGCGGCGGCGTCGGCGTCGGCCCCGACTCCACCACCGGCTCCCCAGGGGCCGAGGAGAGCGGCCAAGGCACCGGCCCAGGCGCCAGTCAAGGCGCCGGCCAAGGCGCCGGTCCAAAAGCCGGCCCAGAAGCCGGCCAAGACGGGGCCCAAAACGGCGCCGAGGAGTGGAGTGGGGGCCCCTCCGCACCTGCCCCCTGTCCAACGAGGGTCGGCAGGAGGTGAGGGGCTCAAAGAAGTCCCGAAGGTGGGCTAGAAGGGCTGCTCAGAAAGCAGCCCAAGCCCAGCCTTCGCCACCGGTGGCAACGGCCTCTAAAAAGAGGCCGCGGAAGCTGCAGCCGCCCAAAACCGCGGCTGTAGTGGTTACCTTGTCACCGGAGGCGGCCAGTGGCGGGCTCACGTATGCGGCCCTCTTCAAGGGGGCCCGGCCTGGTCTCGCCACTGAATTCGGGACGGCGGGGATGAGGCTGCGTCGCGCCCAGACGGGAGCTCGAGTATTCGAGTTCCCTGGGGCTGAAGGCGCGGCGACGGCCGACAAATTCGCCGAGAAGTTGCGGGGAATTTTCGCCACCACGGACGGACACAAGATCGCCAGGCCCACCAAATGCGCAGAACTGCGCATCTCGGGCCTGGACGACTCCATCACGTCGTAGGATGTCCGCGATGCAGTCATGGAGAAGACTGGGTGCACCTCGGACACCATCAGAGTCGGCACCGTCCGTCCGGGCCCGGGAGGCCTCGGTGCGGTGTGGGTGAGCTGTCCCGTGGCGTCGGCCAAAGTACTGGGCGACGCCGGAAGCATTCTCGTCGGCTTCGTAAATGCCAGAATCACGGTTCTGGCCGCGAGGCCGATGAGGTGCTTCAAGTGCCTAGCCGCGGGACACACTCGCACCAAGTGCGAGAGCTGTTTTGACTGCAGCGGATTATGCTTCCGCTGCGGTCAACCCGGGCACAAGGCGGCACAGTGCTCTGCCGCCCCCACTGCCCGGTGTGTGAGGCGGGCAAAAAGCCCGCCAATCACATGATGGGGCAGGGGGGCTGCAAGCCTCCCCGCGCTTCTCGGCAAACGCCGGGGGCTAGCCTGTCAAGTCTCCAACCTCCTGGTCCAGACGAATCTCAACCACTGTGCTGCGGCGCAGGATCTCTTCCTGCAAACCATGGCACAGTGGTCGATAGGTGTTGCCGTAGTCGCGGAGCCCTACTTTGTTCCTCCCCGTCCAAACTGGATGGGTGACCGGGACGGCTCCGTGGCAGTCGTCGGCTCCACGGCGGCTCATTCCCCGCCCTTGTCGCTAAGAGACAAGGGTACTGGATATGTTGCCGCCGATTGGGGGGGAATCACCATTTATGGTGTATATTTCTCCCCCAACCGGAGTTTGAACGACTACGAGGTCTTCCTTAACAACTTGGAGGCCTCGATGCGGCGACTAGTGTCTGGGCACGTCCTCGTGCTGGGGGACTTCAACGCAAAGTCCATTGCGTGGGGTTCCCCTGCGACGGACGCCAGGGGCGAAGCCGTCGAGGAGTGGGCGGCGTCGGTGGGCCTCTGTTTGCTGAACAGAGGCTCCACCAACACGTGCGTGCGACAGCAGGGGGGTCGATAGTGGACCTTTCGTTCGCTACCCCTACAGTCGCCACACGAGTAAGGAACTGGTGTGTCCTGGAAGAGGTCAAGACGCTCTCGGATCATTTATACATCCGATTCGAGCTCTCCCGGTCCCAGGACCCCAGTAGGGGTCACGCGGCGCGGCGCCCTTCCCGCGGTGGGCTGTCGCCAAGCTCGACAGGGACCTACTAGAGGAGGCGGCCGTTATTCACTCTTGGCTGTCTCCGCAGGCCCCGACCGAGGAGGTCGACATGGGGGCTGGTCGCTTCTGCCATGCGATTACGCAGATTTGCGATGCGGCCATGCCCCGCGTTCGTGGTTGTCGGCCTCCAAGGAAGGAGGTCTACTGGTGGTCCCAGGAGTTGGCGGACCTCCGTGCGGCCTGTGTACTTGCCCGGAGGTCCCTCACCCGCAGTCGGCGACGTCACCGCGGGGTCGGTGAGGAGGTGGACCGGCTTCATGAGGAGTACCGAGAAGCTCGGAAAACTCTGAGGCTGGCCATCTGCCGCGCCAAGGATGCGTGTAGAGAGGAGATGCTAGAGAGTCTCGAGCGTGACCCCTGGGGTCGCCCTTATCGTGCGGTGCGTCAAAAGCTCCGCACGTCGGGCCCCCCCCTTACGGAGACTCTCCAGCCCAGCTTCCTGCAGGAAGTGGTCGAGGGCCTATTCCCGCAGCGGGCAGAGCACACGCCCCCGTCGATGGCTGCATCAGCCGGAGACGACGGAGGCAGCGAGGGTGATGTTCCGCCCGTCAGGGAATCGGAGTTGGGGGCGGCTGTTCTACGGATTCGATCCAAGAACACCGCCCCCGGGCCGGACGGGGTTCCAGCCCGAGTGATGGCCCGAGCCCTCGACTACATGTCGGACCACCTCAGGGGGGTGTTGGACGCTAGCCTGGCGTCCGGACGCTTCCCTGAGCGCTGGAAATGCGGGAAGCTGGTCCTGCTGCAGAAGCCGGGACGGCCTGCCGAATCGGTCGCGGCCTATCGTGTTGCTGGACGAGGCGGGCAAACTTTTTGAGAGGGTGCTCTCTGCCCGCATCGTCCGGCACTTGTGCGAGGTTGGCCCCGATCTGTCGGACGCCCAATTCGGTTTCCGAGAGGGGCGTTCGACGATCGATGCCGTAATGCGCCTTAGGGCCGTGACCGAGGAGGCCGTGAGCTGCGGCGGAGTGGTGTTGGCGGTGTCCTTGGACATCGCCAACGCCTTCAATAGTCTGCCATTCAGCTGCATCAGGGGAGCGCTCCGCTACCACGGAGTGCCGGAGTACCTGAGGCGGCTGGTGGCAGACTATCTTGAGGAGCGAACCGTCATGTACGAGGACCGAGATGGCGTCTTGAGACGCAGGGCCATGTCGTGCGGTGTTCCGCAGGGGTCTGTCCTAGGACCTCTCCTGTGGAACATCGGGTACGACTGGGTCCTACGAGGGCGTCTCCCCCCCGGGCTGAGTGTCATCTGCTACGCGGATGACACTTTAGTCACGGCCCGGGGGGCTAACTTCCAGGAGGCGGCGCGCCTGGCCGCCACGGGAGTTTCCCAGGTGGTCGGGCGCATTGAGGCGTTGGGATTACGGGTGGCCCTGGATAAGACGGAGGCCCTATTATTCCATGGGCCCCGTCGTGGTCCACCCGCCGGCGCCTCAATCGAGGTCGGCTCGGTCCTCGTACCGGTCCGGGCCCAGATGAGGTACCTGGGTCTGGTCCTAGACGGTAGGTGGCTCTTCGACAAGCACTTCCGACAGCTTGGTCCGAAGCTGGTGGACACTGCCTCCGCCCTAGGGCGACTTTTGCCCAATTTGGGCGGGGCCAGTGTTCCCACGAGGCGGCTGTACGCGGGGGTTGTCCGATCCATGGCGCTTTATGGTGCACCGGTGTGGGTGGCGGCTCTGACCGCCCCGAATAGGGCGCGCCTCTGGCGCTCCCAGAGGATATTGGCGGTCAGAGCCATACGCGGATACCGCACGGTGTCCACCGAGGCGGCTTGCGCCTTGGCCGGAACACCCCCGTGGGATTTGGAGGCGGAGGTGCTCGCCGAAGTCTATCGGCGAGTGGCTGACTTCCGGGCGGAGAGCGGATTTCGCTCTCCGCCGGAAGACGTGCGCGAGTGGCGCGAAGCCGCTCGCCGAGCCACCATGGTCACCTAGAAAGAGAGGTTCCTGAGACAGAGCCCGCACCAGGAGCGGGCCGGCGCTGGGAGGGGTCCAGAAGGCGATAACTACCTGGACCCCTCCTAAACTGGAAGCGCAAAGAGGGCACACCGTGTGGTTTAAGTCGGTTCGAGTCCGACACACCGCCCCGCCGAATGAGAACCCCGGCACGGTCCAAGGGGATTTCCACACGTAAAAAAAAAAAAAAAAAAGGATTGTATGGAGGATGGTCAAGAATTTCTACTTTTTCCTGCTTCAAATACTCAATCGTTTGACGAGCGCTGTGTGAGCTTGCGTTGTCGTGGTGCAGGATGATGCGTCGCTTTGAGTTAGATTTTCGACGTTCGGCGATGCCTTGTGGTAAACAAACTGTCTTATACCACTCTGCGTTAACCGTTCTACAATCTTCAAGTGCAATATACAACTATATGCTGTCAATAGTAACATTGAGCAAACCATTTTCAATGATCATGTAGACACAATAACTGACATTAACTTGTTTCGTGTTTGATAATTGCGTATATATATTGCACCAAAATATTGCTGGACTTTTAAATAAATCTGACATTTTAACAGTTCATATTGAAAAGTTCTGGGGGAAACATATAAAATTGGACGTATTATGTGTTACGGAACATTTTATAATGTCGGGACATGAACCGTTATTAAATATACCAAATTTCAAGCTAGCGGCATGTTACTCGAGGGATTCTAAAAAGCGTGGGGGCGCTTGCATACTGGTTAGGAATGGCCATGAATACAAAGAACTAAAACATATTGCAAATCAGTCTTTGCCAGGCGTCATAGAGTGTTGTGCTATAGAACTACGTAAGCTAGACTTGAGCATTATTTGCATTTATCGACCACCCCCTATGTGCAACTTAAATACATTTTATGAAAAGCTCGACTTAATTTTAAAAAAGATAACTAAACCCAAAACTAAAGTAGTGTTATGTGGGGATTTTAACATAGATATCCTGAAAAGAAATAGAACAACCCTTGATTTTGAACTATTTCTTTTGAACTATAATTTACAATTAATAATAAAAGCCCCTACACGCCCAATCAGCAACAGTTCTTTAAACAATTTTGCACATAATTTAAAACAAAAATGCCTGAGTCAAAATATAGACTTGGGTTTATCGGACCATACAGCTCAGTTGTTTAAGTTTGAGGTTAATAAGACGTATCTATTAAGCCAGTGGCGTACTGAAAAACGCTATATATCGGAAGAAAATCTCTTTAAATTTAAAAATTACTTGCAAAGCTTATCTTTCTCACAAGTATACGAAACCGATAATCCAGATAACGCTTACGATAATTTCTTAGAATTGTTTTTACTGCTGTATGATTTGTGTTTTCCTTTCAAGTTCGTTACAGTAAAAGGTAAAAAAAATGTTAAATGGATATCAAAAGGTATACGATTATGTAGTAAAAAACAACGAAATTTGCTATGGAAATATCGCCTATCACCATCAACTGAGAATATAAAAAAATTCAGAACATATACAACAATTTTTTTAAAAGTAGTTAAATTAACACAAAAGGCCCGAAGTAATTACTACATATCAAACTCGAAAAATAAATCAAAAGCTTCGTGGCACGTTATTAATCAGCATAAAAATACACCAGAACCCATCTTACAGATACAGCTATCAGATAAAATAATAAAAGACCCGACAGAAATTGCTAATACATTCAACAACTACTTCATTGACCATATCACATCTGGTTCAAGGACTATTACATCAAAAAATACAGTTTTGGGTCCGAAAACCAATCATTATTCTCTATTCATGGCTCCAGTGGTACAGCAAGATATAATACGATTAATAAAATCTTTAAAAACAAAAACAGCACTGGCTACGATGGGATATCAACAAGAGTTGTTAAATATGTTTCTGAGGTAATAGCTGCTCCCCTTTGTCACATAACTAATTGTAGTATAACATCTGGTGTATATCCAGATAAATTAAAAATAGCTATAATTAAACCACTACATAAAAAAGACTGTAAGGATAAACTAACCAATTACAGGCCTATAGCTCTAACCCCAGTTTTCTCTAAAGTTATAGAAAAAGTAATTTACGAAGCTATTGACAATTTTTTAATAAAATTTGACATTCTATGTGACGAACAAATGGGATTTAGAAAAAATAGAAATGTTAACATGGCAATATATGACCTTTTAAGTAAAATAATGGTCAAGGTTGATAATAAGACGTCAGTATGTGCAATATTTACTGATATGTCAAAAGCATTTGACTATGTGAAACATGAGACTCTCATTGATAAACTTAACGCTTATGGAATTAGAGGAAATGTTTTAGATTTAATAAAATCATATTTAAGTGATCGTAGACAGTATACAGAGATAATTCGTATAAACGGAAAAAGTAAACGTGAAATAAAGTTTAGGTCTGATTATAAAGGCACAGTCTATGGTGTACCACAGGGAAGTGTGCTGGGACCCTTATTATTTTTAATATATATCAATGACCTTCCACGCCAAATTCAACAACCAATAGTTCATTTTGCTGATGACAGTACTGCAATAATTACGTGTGACGATAGGGATACATATGAACAGGAAATTAACAACACATTACACAAAATAGTAAATTGGTTGAATGCAAATAATCTGGTAATAAATTTACAGAAAACTACAGTAATGCATTTCTTCCAACGCAGAATGATAGACAAATTTTGCATTAAATGTAATGGGCAAGACATATAGGAAGTAAATGTAGCAAGATTTTTGGGTATTCTTGTTGATAGTCAGCTTTCATGGAAGCCGCAGGCAGAGAACATATGCAAGAAATTAAATAAATCTGCTTATGCACTCTTCCATCTTGCAAAAAAGGTAAACACACGCACACTGCTATTAGCATATCACGGTATGGTTTTCTCAGTGTTGAGATTCGGCATTATATTTCGGGGGAATTACACGGATAGAGATATGATTTTTAAATCTCAAAAACGCTGTATTAGAGCAATAGCGGGCTTATTAACTACGGACAGTTGTGTATCTGCTTTTAAGAATTTTAAATTATTAACTTTTCCGTGCTTATATATTTTGGAAATAGCAATGTTTCTTAAATTTAACAGACATTTGTTTAAATTATTTAATGACAGCAGAAAACGAACACCACCATTAAGATCACAATACACTGCATGTTATCGACGGGCCGATACAAAACTGCACTTCTAAGGAAAAGTGTATTGTGTATGGGGCCTACAATATATAATAAAATACCAGATGCATTGAAAAATTTGCCACTTCAACAATTTAAAAATAAGTTGACAGATTTTTGGTGGGGGAAAATGTTTTTACTGTCTAACGGGGTTTTTAAAAGATGCAATTTTTAATTTTTATATTGTTTTTTTTTTTATGACATTTTTGTGTTTTTTGACAAACAAAGATTTCTCATTATAATTTTATTGACATATGTAAAAGGTTTTAATACCCCAATTTTTATTTAATAATTGTTTTTTTTTTTTTATTATTATTATCTTAATTATTTACTAAACAGTCATAAATTTTTGTAAGAAATAAATTATTCACAATTTATTTTAAGATTTGTATGCCATATGGAAAGAAGTACCAGGAACTTACTTTACTTACAAAAACATCTAATTTGTATTTTTACCTACATTTAAACAAATAAAGTTGATTGATTGATTTAAATAGTCGCAATATTGCTTTGGGATCGGAGCTGCAGGAGCGAAGCACCCCAAAGACATCACTCGGCCCCACCCCTAAACCAGGCATATGTTCGGATAATAAAGAAAAAACTCCTACCAGCCAACACGAGTCCTATCAGTCAACAAAGGATCAGGGTGTGATAAAGAGCGGAGTATGCAGACGCTGGGCGACAACTCGTCTCCAAAGGTTGACTTCGGTACGAAATGCAACTGTGAGGATGGAGTTACGGGCAATGCGGGAAGACCTAAAGCAAAGCTGAGGGGAATCCCGCCTCAAAGGGGGCTGACCTTTCGCCAATCAGTATCAGCCTGTAAGAAGAAGGTTCATAATCTGGAGAACCGCTTGGACCAGATTGAGAACCACCCGGCGGAGACCCCCCCACCACACTAATACGAGCAAACAATCAGTCAGTGAAAAACCCATGCTCATGAAAGGGAGGAAGACCTGCTGCTATCTGACGTGGAGATTTCCAATTTGCCAGAATGCGCATGGGAAAACGTGATAAATACGGTCGAGTTGCTAGCCAGGAAGTTAGGTGGTACCACTGGAGGCGGGTGAGGGGGCAATGGGCACGAGGTGCCGGCGCGTCGTGGTTCAGCTAGCACAGCGCGGATTGCGCGAGAGTTGCTGAGGGAAAGGCGCAGACGTCACATCGCTGACCTTAAAACCCGGATAGGCCCCCAAGACGTCTTACCTCAACAAAAAGCTGACTCGTAGCAAGCAGCTGTTCTTTTTATTCGACAAACTGCTACTACCTTGGGGGGAAGTGTGCGTGGACCAAACACCGTAGAATGTCAAGGGGAAACGATGGAAGGCCGTGCTTATACCATCCGCACGGAGCCGGACATCAAACGTGTATTTGGTTGTGAGACGTCAAGACAGGAAAAATATAGTATGGAAAAAATCTATACGCAAAATGTTTTTTTCTATAGGATTAACCTAAAAAATTTCTCTCTGGAATTCAAA